>VKOC01012266.1:0-16038 GCA_009364415.1 Spea multiplicata
ATATATATATATGTATATTTGAGTGTCTGTATGTGCAGACAGGCTCTGAGATGGCAGTGCTGACCCCCTGTGTGTCTCTGTGACTTTATTTTGGGAGCTGTGATGTTTCAGATGAAGCCTTGAAGGCTGCAGTGTCCTGCCAGGAGGAATGTGTCCTCTTGGGGCCAGATCTTTATTGACAGGGCAGCTGTGAGACCGGAACGAGTCTTAAAACCTGCTCCCGATTCAGAGCACACCCTCAAGTCTGAGCCCCCAGCCCCAGTGTCCCGAAATAGGGCCACTTTTGCTGCAAACCCCATAAACGAAAGAGGCCTGGAGATCCAGTTACCTGCTGTGAGAACCTTACCTATAAAGTGCCCTGCCCCTCAAAATGTTTGCTTCCAGGGGGTTATCCACCTTGCAGAAATAAAGAGGTCTGTGAAGGAGCCAGACCATAACAGGGGTAACAGGGGTAATTCCTACCAAGACCTCTAGGTGGTGCTGAATCACATGAATCACAACACCCATTGATCACAGCCAGAACAACACAACACAAATATATATATATATATATATTATTATTTTATTATTATTATTATTTTGCCCCTGGTATAGGGACATGGTGGGGGCATTCCTATTTTCTAAAGCTGGGTGGAGGGCAGGCTGTTTAATATAAAAAACATCACATTTCAGCATTTGGATCATTCTCAAACTTTCAACAACATCGTATCAAACCCTGTAATCTTATAATCTTGGCAATAAACCATTCCATTGGTTGCTATGGTGATAAAACCACTTTTTTTTTTCAGGATTCGCAACCAGGAATTACTTTACAGGTGATCACCTTTAATATTTCTATGAAAGATATATTGAATGAGTTTTTTTTTTTTTTTTAAAGATATTTTAGATTATGTAATGGGGCACGGATATGCTCCTAAACTTTAAAAATGTTAACTTCTTATACTGTGTTTTCATTCAATGCTCAGAAACCGAAAAATATCCACCTCCCCTGTGAAAATATTTCGTTAACGAACAGCTTGAATGCAAGCAGAGGATTTGCATACAAACAGCTCACCTGTATATTAGTCTGTGTGCATTATAGACATACAATAATCTCTCTCTGTGTGTTACCTCTCTCTATTATCTCTCTATCATTCGCTCACATCCACCTCCTTCCAGTTTGGTCTCTTATCCCAATCCCTTTCTCTTGCTCTCTCTCATCCTCCCTCTTCTCTCTCTCTCTCTCTCTCTCTCTTCTCCCATGTCTCTCTTTCTTATGCCTACTTCCCCTCACTCTGCCTCACTCCTTCTCTCATCCATCTTGGCTCTTTCTTATCCTCTGTCTCTCTTATCTCTCTCCTCTCTTTCTTATGCCTACTCCATCCCCTCTCTCTCACTCCTCTTCTCTCTCTCATTCCTCTCTCTCCCTTATCTCTTCCCACGTATTTTTATCCTTCTTTCTATCTCTCTTATCTATCTCCCCCTCTTTCTCATCCCTTTCTCTCCCTTGTCTCTCTCATTCTCTCATTTTGTATCCCCCTCCTTCTCTTTCTCTCCCATGTATCCTTAGCCTTATATATATATATATATCGTTAATTCCTCTTCTTCTACCTTTCACCCCTATCTCCCATTTCTCTCTCTCTCTCTCTCTCTCTCTCTCTCTCTCTCTCTCTCTCATATTCTATATTTTTCTCTGTCTCCTATCTCTCATTCTCTCTCTTTCTATATGGCCTACCTTATCAATATGCACAGCCAGCTGGTAAACCTTACTATATAGCATATATAAGTGGGAGCATTAATTAAATAAAACCCCAGTGTGATATAATAGAGATCTCTGATTATATTGATGTAAATATTAGGGGTTGGCATGGACTCGGTTACTGCTGAACATCTGTTATTATGGTTCCATTTCAAATCCATGTTATGAATTTGGGGGAAATCAGCCTGAATTTCCAAACAATAACAGAGTTTTATAAGAGCTCTGAAAAGGCTGCGATCCCAGGGAGATGTGCTCTGCAAACCCAGGCTAATTAGATAGAGCAGAGAGAGGGGATTATTCACCTCTGGCCATCCCTGTACATTTGGGATGGGTAACACTAAACCAGTCCATTAGTAAATGAGGTTTGTGTTTGAAAGAGATTTTTTTTTCTTTTTTTTTTCCCAGCCACTTGCTGTTCTGAAAACTAGATCACATTTCCTTATCTTTAGCCAGAATCTGCAATGTGACACCAGATCCACCTTCCTACTCCTCCCAGGGAGGCAATGTGCCCACCAATGCTTCCAAAACAATAAGCATTTGTATTTTCATTCTAAATACCCCCCTCCAGCCCTAAAACATATATCTGTCGGCTGATGGGCATTGGAGTGTTTAGCTTTTAAAAAAAATAAGAGACAAAAAAAAATCTATAAACTAAAGGGGACAGTTTAATGAGTAGAACTAATTGCTGTGTAGACACCTGTATAAACACAGAGAGGTGCATTGAGACACAGGAGAGCCTCTGTATTTTTCCTGAGTGACTGGAGATGCCTTTTTCTTTTGTCTTCAACAAGATTCATTGCTCCAAGGCACTGAAGATGCAAAAGGATCCAAAAATGTACATTTTAAAGGTACAACATATCTATAGATGCTCATGCACACACAGCTCATTCATGCACATACCCATAATACCTAATAGAATGCTAATAAAATGTTAGCATTCTATTTGTAAGGCAAATATAAATATTTTGCAAGCATTAATAACAAAAAAGCACAAATGTGAATACATTCAGAAAAATAAATAAATATATATATGTGTATTAAGGAAAAAGGGTTCTAGTATTTTGACATAAATTACTCAAAGATTAACTCAAAGCAATGATCAAACATTATTTTTTTGAGGTTATTTTTTTACACGATTTTTAATGTAATTTAAAAAAATAAAATATTATCATTTTTGGCTTTTTTTATATATTTTACACATTAATAGAGTTTTAAATACTTTAATTATCCTTTCAAAATAAGATATTGGTATTTTTTTTATCCAGGGATGGTGCTTTTAAATTAACTCTTTGAATAACCAGCAGGATAGTAATTCTCTAGCTCTGTCTGGGTGGATGTTCCTTCAGACTTTCAGAGAGAAGCACTGTTGAGTGTAATCGTTTTTGACATTAAGTAAACAGTTAAGTCGGTTTGTCAAGATGGACTTAATTAGCAAGTGAACTTTCCTGAATGTCCCATTATGGAGGGGATATGTTGTGACTCACTGTATAGGGGTATCCACAGGGTTTTTTTTAGGGGGGGGTATAGAGAAAAAAAAATATATAAATCAAATAAATAAACAAAAAATATATCAAATATAAACATACTACTTCCCAGAAATCTGACTAACAAACAAACAAACACAAAGCACCAAAATCCAGCCAATTTACCAAGATCCCTCATTGTTGATTTAAGTAAATTAGCAGCATCTCTTGGACTCCAGTACACCCTTGAAATCATTTTTTTGTGGTCACATCCTGTCTGGGTGCAACATGAGAAGAATTCTATAATTCTGCAGGGTTTTGGGTTTTTTTTTTTTTGCATTCTTTCTGAAATGTTAAATTTACAGACCCCATTCCCATTTATTTTCATATGATGTAAAAAAGATAAAAACTCATGGCATGAATGTTATGATAATCATTGATTGCCTGCTTTAACCAAAACAAAAAAAAAAGAGAAAAAAAAAAGAATTAAAATAATATATGTAATGTATTCTTTTTTTCCCCCCAAACTGGTTTTAATTGTCTGAAATTTTTCTACTATAGGGTAGGCTGAAGATATCTAATTTGCTCTGTTATAAGCACACATATACATATTCTTATGGAAACCTAAGACATTCAGGCTCTGTGAGTTCTAGCTCTTAGGAGTCCCAGGTTGCCCCTATGCAGGGGTCATTACTGCTGGTCTCTAATCAATCCTAATGGGATGGCAATTGGAGTCCTGATGTAGGCAGATCAGGTTACCCATAATGGCCCTGCCATATTTTCCTGGAGCTCCTTACTTAACCTGAGATGCCAAGAGGACTTGTCCCTTTCAGCTTCTGATTACTTCAAGATGTCTGGCTGATTTAGAGTAAAAATGCTGACAAAACAGTACAAAGGAGAAACTTTGATAAAATGATAAAAAAAAAACCTGGGGAAATTTAGGGGAAAAGAAAAACACAGAGCAAAGTAATTTAAAATATTATTTAATTACAATATTCATTGAATTAATATATTAATTTTAGATTTTTTTTGTTAAAAAAAAATATGCCATTATTGATATAGTTGAAATAACTTAAAAATATTATTCAAGGCGATTAGTTGTTGACAGATGGAATAAATACTTTTTTGGTATATGGGGTACAGATAGACCAGCAGGTAGTTATCTCTGCTATGAAATATACCAGTTTTTCTCTCTCTCTCTCTCTAGAGTGTAAGCTCTTGGGTCAGTGAATCTTTATCTCTGGTTTATCCTGGCACTTTGAAATTATCTTTATATGTATTTTAATTCTAATTGGCAAATTTGGACATTGGCTGGGGGGCTCTCTGAGAAAAGACTCCCTGCTGTGAGATCACTTTCTAGGGAGGATTGTAGGGTAGTGAAAGTCTCAACCACTTGGTGACACTTTTTGGTTATGCTTTTTAATAGTTTTTATAGTTTTCTTTTTAATTTTTATTAATTTGTTCTCTGATTTGGCTTTCTTTAAGGAGGATTGGGCTAGAGAGGGTAGGAGGGCCATTTTTTTTTAAAGCATCCCATAAGTGTACCCCTGCAGAATATCCCTCTTATATCCACCCCTATACCACACACATTATCCAATATATTATGTAACCTTGTTGAGCATCACTTTTGTTGACCTAACTATGCATTATACTATCCAGCACTTATTATTTATTGATTTATATAGCGCCATCATATTCCGCAGTGCTGTACGATGGGTAAACAGGACATAGCAAGTCCATCTGTAGACGAGAGCCCTGCTCAAAGAGCTTACAATCTAGAAATTGTGGGAGAAACTCTCCATGGCTGGCCCATGATAGTGAAGCCACTGAGATGTCTCCTCTCCCTACAACTCTTGGTCTTCTTTAATATAGTAGAACCCGGTATGTTAACCTCACGTATTTTTTCCACATTGTCCAACGGGCATCAACTACTCTTGGAGGTGGGCGAAGTGGTTGGGTCAGACTTGCCCCCCAGGTCTATGGAAGAGACACAAAGATCTAAGCTCTCATCGGTCACTCTTGAAAGAGAAGACAAAGAGAAGCCATAAAAACAAATCACTTTTATAATTCTATATTTTATAAGAAATTGGGCAATGGACAGCCATACTCCAAACTGATACAAAGTAATACATGTGGATCAATCTGCAGTAGTATTCCATTGGTTGCTATGGCGATTGCATCACTTTTACCACTTTGTATCAGAACTGCTTACAATGTATCCGTGTTATCAAAAATGTCTCCATACAATGATTCCATAAAGTCTAAAAATGTTTTATTTTTTTTAAAGCGCTTCACTTGATATTGATCATTTTCTGATAATAGCCCCGGGTCACGCAGTGGGGTCACATGGTACCTCCAATTTTGCCCTCCCTGGTGGCTTTCCCAGGTAAAATCTGTCATCGAAGGGTTTGAAGAGTTCTGTAATATGAAATCACATGCAGGTGCTTTGAGATGTTATCAGACCAACCTCTCTGTAGGTGGGATGGGGTAATAACCGCCTACCCCAAACCATCTACCATTTTTAACCTTTTCTGCACCAGAGGAGGGCTTTTTTTTAGCAACCCTGTTGGAATTAAGCTTAAAAAAACATTAATACCTTTTGGGGATCAAAGCATCCTTTTACTACAATTAACCATTTTTAACCGTTTACTGGATCATCTTATTTTCATCCTGGGGGCAACTTGAATTCTATCTGCCCCGGATAACAAAATATTCTGCAGATATGCACAGATGTAGTTTCATCTTCAAAGAAGTTGTTTAGTTATTGTCTTTTAGGGACTGGGTTTGCAGGGTAGAATGATTGCAGGCAATTCAAACAGAACAGAGAACTGACACTGAGAAGAGTCATTACCAGCTGGTGCCATCAGAGGGCGCTCTTTCCCAGACAGAGAAGCTGCAGTTCTATTGTTTCTGTTGGTCTGCAGTGGAATGTATCACCAGTAACCAAATAACCCACCCTGCTCCTTAATTGCCCCAATAAACTCATAGGTGTCAAATGAACAACAAATGTTGTATTTTAGCGTTACGGTCGTTTAAAATAACCTTCCTTAACAGCTGTAGTAAGAGACTTTTTTTTTTTTAATGTCACTTCACCGGTTGGGTTTCCCATATTATTAGTTTAAAACAAGGCGCCTAAATATTGTATTTGTTACAGGTTTATGTTATTTAATTAGTTAATTATAGGAGGATATATATTTTACATACTGATAGCTGCACTTGCTGAAGACTGGTGTCCCGTTTTAAAGGCTGCCACGTCAGCCATACCGTCAGTCTCACACTAAGGCCATGCTAAGGCCTGGAAAACAGAGCTAAGGCTGGTAGCCAAATAATTCCCAAGTGCCCCTCTTCCGTTTGGCCAGTCCCTCTTTGGGTACCTAATTATTGTGCCCCTCTTTCCTCCCCTGATGCCCCTCTTTCCTCTTTTGTGTCTCTCTTTCTTCGCCTGAATGCCGCTCTTTCCTCTTTTGTGTCCCTCTTTACTCGCTGATGGCCCTCTTTCCTCTTTTGTGTCCCTCTTTCCTCCCCTGATGCCCCTCTTTTTCCTGCTTTGTGTGTCCTCTTTTCCTTCGCCTGATGCCCTCTCCTCTTTTGTGTCCCCTTTCCTCCCCTGATGCCCCTCTTTTCCTCCTGATGCCCCCTTTTCCTCTTTTGTGTCCCTCTTTCTTCGCCTGATGCCCCTGTTTTCTAGGAGGTCAGAATGTTTGCTGGGTATGAGGGTATTGCAAGGTTCTACAGCCCTAAAAGCCCAGATAATGTGTATAGAAAAAGCAGGAAATTAAACGGGGTAAATAAAACTGATTATTCTTCTTTTAAATGCCCCACTCAGTTAGACTAATACCCATCGATAAGGCACTAAGTCACATAAAAAAAGTCTGGCTAAAGTCCCACCTAAGGGCAGGTAAGTATCTGCGGTACACCTGGGATTAAAGCGTATGGAGGGGATGCAGGGACTTTGAAAACAGTTGTAGGTGGTTTTAGAGCTATGAGTGTTTTTGAAGGAATATCTACAAGTTTAAAATGGCAAGAAATGTTAATGTATGTGCTATTATTATGATTATTGATTATTTTGGGGGAGGGTATATTACTCCCGCTCTCAGTCATAGCCAGATGTACATGACATTTGCCCATAGGCGCCACCTCTCCGTGGGGCCGGGATGCAGTGATAGCCGTGACGTCCTACCATGTAATGTCATTTATATGGTCCTTCAATCCTAAACTTTGGGGAGTGACAGCTGTTAGCCAGATGAATTTTAATGTGCCCATAGGCAATTGCCTACTTTGTATAAGATGAATCCATGCTGTTGCCTTGTACACAAACCTATAATACCCGTCGCACGCTGACTCGTTATTCCTTCCCGCAGCAGGCAATAAAACACAAAAATAAAAAAAGTGATGTGACTTAGAGAAATGCCCCCCGGGGCTGCAAAGCCTCTCTCATTTAGCTGACTGTCTGAGAGGCTTTAATGCTGACGGCACAGACCGGGCACCTCCGGGGGGTATAACACAGACCCTGGCAGCCGTTGGTCTCGTCTTAGATTCAGGAGCCATATGCCATTCCCATGAATATGTAAAGTCCCTCACTGTATTAGCCTCTACCACCTCTGCTGGAATGCTGATCCTATGCATGGGATAGGTACGCGGCTCCTGAATCTTTAAGTCTTTAATGGGCAAACCAGATGGGCCGGCAAATTCTGTGGAGTTTCTTCTTCATCGATGGCCTCGAGCTTCAAGGAAATTCCCGGTATCCCGTAACCTGCTCTATTATCTCACAGTCTATCCAGGGTTGTAATGACCCCAAGCAGGCACACGGTCTTTGAATGTGGCCTCTGGAGGACCTACCCGGAGGAAACCCGATCCCGTGCTGCCCCATCACTTTCCTTTGGAGCTCCAGCCTGCGTTTTTGTTTAAGGGACCCCTATCCTCGACTCTACATTCCTCCAGCCCTATCTATTCACTGGGGCAAGAAAGAGCTTTTACCTGCAAGAATACACCGTGACAACGGCCTCTTATCCGAAACACGTCTGCAGAGAACATTCAGACTATATATATTCAGAATATATATTTCTATATATTTATATATGTTAATAATTGAATTGAATTACCGGTAATATCTGTACATTTATTTGAAATACATGAATTTATACAAACATTTGTATCAATATATATATATATATATATATATTGCATATCTGTCAATGTATTATATGTATATATAGAATATTTCATCATGAAAAAACATATATATAGCTCATCTATTTGCAATAAAATGTTTGTACACAGATATGATGCTTATTAATAAAAATATAACCTCTCAAAGCCTATGTAAAACAGTGCACATACATATACTGTATATATATATATAAAAAACCTTCAAACTAATATATTATATTTATATATATATATATATATATATATATATAGATTGAGTCTATGTATGTTATGTCTATGTTATTATTATTAGGCGCTCACAGTTGAGGAATCAAGTCACTGTTGTTTCTATGAAAAAAAGTTTTTTTTTTCTTTTAATAAAACTAACATGCTGCGACATTGAGAATTATAAAAGAATTAGCCTGGAACAAAGCGGTAATATGCTGCCTGCGCGGAGGGAAGCTGCAAGAAGAATGGTCCCTTTTACCTCTCATTAGTGATGCCATCAGGGCTCAGCGAGAGCGAGCCGGGGTCACGTTACATATGGCACACACTCTGCTCAGGACTTTTAACATCAGCTTTGAAATTTCTGAGAAGTCAGAGGTCATCTTTAATAAGCTCGAGTTTGAAGGGTTTCAATGATCTGTTGCAAACTCCAGAATTGCCTGTGTGGGTGTCCATGTCTCTGCTCCAAATCTATTCATAAGCCCCCCAACTCCCCACGAGCCCTTTTAAAAATATATCAATTAATCATAATAATAATTATATATTAATTATTGTTATTAATTCATGTAATAATTATAATAAAGTATATTATAATTTTATACAATTTAAATTTCTAATAAATATTTATTATTATCTTTTATTACTAAAAAACATATTTATTTTATAATCATTTTATTATTTTTATTTACTTATTAACTTTTATTTATTAAAAAATATTGTATTTTTACATATTTTTAAATTATTATTATTATTCTTGTATTTATAAAAATCATTTATATTTTGTATCATTTTGATATATTTGTACTTTATTAGCTTTTATTTTATATAAATATTTTCTCTTTTTATTATTTACATTTTTTATTTATTAATTATTATCTTTTATTTTAAAAATCATTTATTATTTGCTATCAATTTGATATATTTGATATTTTATTATAAAGATTATTATTATGTTTTATTTATGTAGCAATTTCACAGGACTTCATACATTTAAAGGGTCTGAGAACGCTAGAATTGGCAGACTAAGACTAATCGATTCATTAGATAAAGTGGTCTCGGCTCGTAGGCTTACAATCTAGATTTCCGTTTAAATCTATTTTATATAGAGAGGTATTATTTGTCGGTGCTCTGGCTTTTGGTTCAGCCTTTTTAGATGCTTTGATAGCATTTTTTTTTCTTCTGGGGAATTTAATATGAGGGCATTTGGCTTTTGCCCGCAGGGAAAGTAATTCAGGATTAGTCGGGATAATTTGTACCTTCTGCATATTCACAACAGTAAGCTGTCTGATCACATAATGCGAGACGCGTATTTTTATTGTCTATTACTGACCTTTAAAAAAAATGTAAGGAAATAATAATAAATATTCTTAAAATGATGTAAAAATAAAAAATAATTTATAATATATATATATATACGAAAAGAGATGATTATATAACATTAATAGATTGTAAGCTCCCAAGACCAGGGCCCTCTTCTCTTTCCGTACCCCTACGTCTTACTGCGTGTTATTGTCAATTTTATATTATTGCTAAATAATTTCACTGTCCCCTGTTGTAACAGCGCTATGGAATCTGCTGGCGCCATATAATAAACATGATATGATCCATGGAATAATTATACAAAAAGTACAGACATGCTCAAAAGTAGAAATAAACGTAAACTGACTGCACATTTTTATGTATTTTTGTCTTACAGGCACGGCGTGTGAGCAGACGGAAGCAAAATATTGTATGTCATGCCTGCAAACACTTGCCCACACCTGCCAACTATCTCTGTTTAGTTTATCCAGTCCCTCATTGGGACTGTTGGTTAGGAACTATTTTTGAAGAGAGTGGTGGATAAGTGGAACAGCTTCCAGCAGAAGTGTGAGAGGGGGTTTAAACATGCATGGGATAGGACTCGGCGTTCTCCTTCTCATGGAATGTCCTGCCAGCCTGAACCAATTAACATATGGCCCAGGGATGGAATAACCAACTAATTACCGCTCTGAAGATTCCTTGTCTCCATGGCCTACGGTATACCGAAGCTTAGCATCCACGCTATAATTAGGATAAGCGGGATGGCAGCAGCATCACCCAAGATGCTGTGGCCCCTGGCAAAGTATGTTGAGGGGCCCACTCCTTGTTTTGGGCCGAACTGGTCATGTCTAGGAACGTCACTATATGATAGCAAGCACCTTGCAGCGGGTTTTATCCATGCTGGCTTTAAAGGGCTTAGTTGCGCTCCATCAAGCTTTGGGACCCCTTATAACTGGGGGTCTCCCTGCACCCCCGGGGGCTTTAAGGACATATGTCATGCCACTGGAGGAGCGACTGATGGACATGGGAACGGTGAGCATTATTCTGATCCTACTGGACTGAAGACTCTAGCAGATGAGCCTAGTTGGCCGGCTAATGCCACCCTTGCCCTCCCGGGGCTGGTTTTAGTACTAGGTGCCTGGACCAGGACCTGGTGGGGGCGACACTGATCACAGAAACCGTTCCCAATTTGTAGAAGCCTCCATAATGTCTGAAGGACACGTGCAAGAGATCCTTAAAAACATGGAGAATACTAACATTTGGCGAGGAAGGAGCTATTTGGTCTACGACCGGCTCTGCTCGCCCCATCAGCTTGGCCCAAAGACCCATGACACTTCTACTGGGCGACCACCATATCGTTGGTTCACATGACACATACAGTGGATCATATTACAAGATTCTATGCATTCTCCCCATCGTCTGGCCATTGAAGACTCAACTCCTTTAAATTAGAATTCCCGTAGAGCGCTACACCCCAGAATGTATTCTTCTTGGAACAAAAATGGAACTCGTGGGTTTTTTTCCCACTGTGGAGAATGAAGCTTCTCAAAGCCGAACGTCAGAGAAGAATTTTTCTGAATGGATCTATTGTTCGTTCCGGAATGTCTGCTCGCTATGGCCCAGGTATAATTTTACATCTCCCTTACCTTCTCTTTCTCTCCCATTGTTCTCAAGAAGGATTAAGGGGCTTTTGTTTCATTTTTATAAGACCTTCCTCATACGTACGTTTTTTTTTTTCTCTTGACCTTCTCTACGTTCTTGTCCAGGGGTTTCATCCCAAAATAAAAGGAAACCTGACCCCTAGAAACATAATCAGGAACGTATTCCCCGCTGACGATGATCTGGAAGGGTTATTGGACATTAATCCATTACGTTCTGCCAAGAACGTGAGAAGGGAAAGAAATTCAAGGCGGAAGGTCCAATTTTTACAAAAGGGACATAACCATCAAAATATTTAACCGTTTACCAGCTTACACCCCATTTGTATAAGTCCTCGCTCTGTTATGTGAGCCCAACCTACTAGACAAACACCCCAACTCCTTGTCATACTGCCAGCGGGAAACAATAGAATGGCTGAGTCTTAATCGCTCAGCCAGACTTCCCTACTAATGAAAGTTTATGGCGAGTGGGACTTCATTAGCATTACCATAAAGCATCAGCTCAGTCACCCAAAATATCACATGACTGACAGCAACGGCGGCTCCAGGTCTGCAGATAAAGAGTTTGTTGGGACAAAATGAGATAAAACCAGGCTTTTGTCACCAACCGACATTACTGTATACAGCACGGGGGGGGGAGGTTATTATTGTATACAGCTCTGGGGGTCCAACAATGACAGCAGGACATGAGCCACAGTAGGGGTCCAGAGAATATCCCCACAAAGACTTGCCGCTTTACCGTCCAGCATGAGATTTTAGAACAGATCTGGACATTTTGGGTCTGTTTTATGAAGCGAGGGTTACATTTTCGGGGCCTAATCCAGAGGGGGCATTAGAGGGTTAGTCTAGTTAGGGCAGGCAGGTAGTAATTCACGGTATGCGTCCCATTTACCGCTCTCTAAGACAATGGTCGTGTTGATACCTGCTGTCGTTTGGCTCAAGGGGATATTTAAGTCATGAATCATGAGCCAGCTTGCTACGTTCACTCACGGCACACAACAAGACCTTTAAATCCAGAGGAAAGACGTCAGAGAGAAGACAAATGGTCTCCGGCCAATGCCCAAAACAAACTTCTAATTTAAAAAAAATATATATATATATTTTTTTTAGTTGTGTACTATTATTCTGTATTCTAGACTAGGCGGTGATGGGCCAGGACCGGCCAATCAGGCACAATAAGAAAATGGCCCGGGCCACCGGCTGGATAGGTTTGTCGCTTGCTGCGCTCGGCTGAATAATTCTATTGTTTTCAGGATTTAGTTAATAAAAAATAAAAAAAAATGGAAAAAAAAAAATGTAAAACATTTTAAAACAAAAAAAGTTTACGCTTACAACAGCTGCAGGAGAAAAAAGAATAACCCAGGGATGACTTCACTTTGGGTTGCGTAGAATCACCTGTTGAACGGTGAAAGAGCATGAAAATTCGCCTCTTTTGTTCCTTAAGACGGTAAGCGTTTTCCGGCAGTGAATAATTAAGTTATACGGCAGGCGTTCAGCAATTTACTTAAACATCCAAGGTCGGTTCAATAAATGTCTTTTTCTTTGGCAAGTAAATTAGGCCACATATGGCGGAACCTGAAATAACCGGACATCGCACACCGAAGGGTCCGTAGCGCATGTGAGCTTGGCCTTGGTTAGCGCCGTCTCTGGTTGTTATTCTTTATGCATAATATGAACTCAATTACAATTTGTTTTCCAGAATTTTACCGTTTTTTTGCTTTTTTTTTTTAAATAAAAAAAAATACTTAAAAATAGGGAATTGTCTATTTTATTGTTATTATTGTGGCATGTGCCAAGACATTGTAGGAGATAGAATTAGAGGTGCTTAATACCAGTCCTACTCTCATGATTCACAGTACCATATTATGGTCTGGCTCAATACCGGCTTACGGTTTGAACAGTGATGAGAACATCTTCTTCAAGACAATGCCTACCTTCTTTAGAAATTCCCATACAGAAATTATTTATTTATTAACTTTTTTCAACCTTAAAACACGCGACTTTCCTAAATAAACCATGTTATGCTTCCGTGTACTAAACTATGTGATCATTTTTTATATAAGGATTACAATCAATAATACATAAAAAAAAATATATATATATATGATATATGTTACACCATTTAAAGAATATTTAGCGCCCCAAAATGTGATTTTTTTTTTTTTCAGCCAAAAAAATGTTAAGGCTAAAAAAAAAAAATTCAGAAGTTATAGGTAGTTATAATAATTTGATTTAATTATGCTAAATATTCTACTCATGATAGGTCATCCAAGCATATAGACTGAATTCAGTGGCAACACACACAAAAATAAACAAAAAAAAACCCAAAGAAAAAAAATGTATAAATATAAAAGTTTATTCAGTATAGTGTTTAGAAAAATAAGTTCACATCATTTCAGAATACAATAAAACTTGTCCAGGCATCAATCCCTATTACAGTACAATGAAAACCAAAAGCATACAATACCTCTTTGGTAGGGTAACTACACAGAAATGTTTCGAGACAGGAGGTTTGTACCGTTAAATAGATGCGTTCCCACATCTACTGAACCGTTTCAATTATTTTCATTATATGAATAATCATAAGGCACAAAAAAAAAATAAAAATAAATACCATTGAAAAAAAAAAAAAAACCCATGCAAATAAAAGAATGTTACGTATACATGAAACAAAAGTCAAATATTAAAGACATGCAAATGTATTTGTTTCAGGATAAAGGGAAAAAAAATAAAAAATAAAAAATCACACTCCCGATAGATTTTAATGCATGGAAGGAGAGCAAAGACTTCCCAATTTACCGCAATTTTGAAATCCACTCAAAATGGAAAAAAACAAAAAAAAAAAATCTTAAAAAAAAAAAAGAAAAAAAAAACCAAACTACCCTCAAAACGCACAAAAGAAAAACACACTAACATGCATTAGATTTTGCAAAAGGTCTGTAAAAAGTTGTGAGAAATGTCAGATTTTTTTTTTTTAAAGAAAAGGCATTAATGATACATTAGTATTTTGCATCTTATTACAGGTTTGTTAACGACAACATGCAAGAGCGGGAACTAACTATTCGGTTTAAATTAGTGCAAAGTCCGAATCTGCATTGGCGTAGCGCTGAAGCAGAAGAAAAAATTAAATATTTCAAGCAGAAATATATATTTTTTGGGGGATGGGGGGGGGGGAGTCTTCTTATAAAAGTTTGATTGTCAATTTTTGGAACATATGGAAAGACAAAACTATCCGTTCAAATAATTGGTATCTGCATTCTAGCATAGGATAAACATTAAATGAAATATTAATTTAATGCACGCTAAAGATTCCTTGCAACAGGCCAGAAAGGCACAGGGGGCTTTAGAATTTAAAAGTATATATATATATATATATATATATATAACACACACATACACATATACATATATACATACACACACACACACACAGGATTTAAAAACCCAAGTATTATCAGGCACATTGAGCAAAGATGGGCAATAAGCATAAAGTAAATGTTGCAATTTCAGCAGTTTTGTAAAGTAAAAAAGAAAATTGCATATTTTAGTGTTAGAAGCCCTCTTTCTAGTTAATAATTCATTTTTTTGCTATTCGCCTCTGTATTGTGCTTATGTCTACAGCTTCATGTGATTTTTATAGGTTTTGCATAGATTCTACGCGAACAGATATATTGCAAGATTAAAGGGGGGGGTACATTCTCATCGAGCATAAACACGAATATCGGTCAGAATTGGGGGGGGGGCTGTCTATGAGGCAGCCATCTTTGTCAGCCATGTGATATTTTGGGGAGATTTCCCCGGCTCAAAACACCACGCTGAGCTGACGCTTTATGGCGATGTTAATGAAGTCTATTCTTCCATCGACTTTAATTGGTCAGAGAATCATTCTGGGTGGTTAAGACTGAGCCGCTCTATTAGTTCAACAATGGGTGTGTGCTCAGATAACAAAAAAAAAAACCCATACAAATGGCTAATATGCAGAAGCCTGAAAGCATTATGGGGCAAAAACTAGAAAAAGAGAAAAAAAAATTAAGGCTTATTTTTTATCCAATAAAATAAAAATAAAAAAAACTCCACCTCAAATCATACTTTCAGCTTCTCTTCAGCGACGTAATCGGATACGACTTAAGAAGCTTTACTAAAAAACAAAATAAAAAAGTGTACAAGAGGCCATGAGCTATATGGTTAAAAAACATAATATATATAATATATATTTACACATAGTACAACGTGGGATGTGATTAGAGCGGCTGGACAAATCCTATGGCTCATTTTTGTGCTGCTTTATATTGATCTGTATGAACATGTGCTTTCCTGAACCATGTATTTAATATAAAGCAATGAGTGCAGAATAAAAGGAGTACCACCTTACAGTACATGTCGTATATCGATGCATAAAAAGGCTGGGGCTTAGTGATTATCAGACTATGACAAGATTACTGCTGAAATTCTATGCCACCAGCTATAGAAAAGGCAGAAAAAAAAAAGGAGAGGGAAAAAAAAAAAA
>VKOC01012271.1:0-11229 GCA_009364415.1 Spea multiplicata
TACTTACAGTTAGATGAGTGTCACAGCCATGTGGTTCTGGCCTGGAGAAGGAAGGGGCGGGGCCAGTTGTCACAGTGATTACAGGGAGGGGGAGTAAGTATCAGCTGCTGACGGTGAGTCAGTGAAACGGATTATATAATGAGGGAGATTTTTCAGTGTTTGCTCTGAAAAAACCCTCATTTTATAATCAATAATAATCGATTCAACTAATCGATAATGAAATTCGTTGGCAACGAATTTCATTATCGATTATTATCGATTAGTTGTTGCAGCCCTAATCCACATGAATGGCAGGACTCCAGGTTTCCCAGATGGAGATTGCCAGAAGCAAGCTTGCCTTCTTCCCATAGTGCATCCTGGTGCCATGGGTTCCCCATGTAAGCGATGCATACGCACCAGGCCATCCACGCAATGTACAAGAAAACATAATTTATAAGACAGTTGTAGGTGCTCTGCATTGGACAGGACTACGCAGCCCCAAATACAACATACAGTGATGCACTGTGTTCTGGGACCTTTCTATTAGTACCAGCATTAACCTTTTCATCAATTTGCACTACAGTAGCACATCTGTTGGATTTGTCCACACGAGCCAGCCTCCACACCCACGTGCATCAATAAGCCTTTGCCACCCATGACCCTGTTTCCTTTCATGATCCACTTTTGGTAGGTACTAACTACTGCAAACCGGGAACACCCCACAAGAGCTGCAGTTTTAGAGATGCTCTGACACAGTCGTCTAGCCATCACAATTTGGCACTTGTCAAAGTTGCTCAGATCGTTACGCTAGCCCATTTTTCTGCTTCTAACTCAACAACTTTGAGGACGATATGTTCACTTGCTGCCTTGCGTATCCCACCCACTGACAGGTGCCGTGATACCAAGATTATCAGTGTTATTCACTTCACATGTTAGTGGTCATAATGTGATGGCTAATATATTGTTTTTTTCAAAGAGAGATGGAGCTTTCATTTGATACCAAATTTACATGTTTAGTCGAACATTTACTGTTTATTAAAAACTAGAGAAAAATATGTAAATCCTCTCTAAATTAGTTAAATTGACAGGATGTAATCCCAAAATGAAACAATTTGGGTGTCCTGATTTTGGAACTACCTCGGTTGTAGAATTTACAAACTTTAAGCAGCTATAGGGCACATATTATAAGGTGTGCATTGCTGATACAATACCGTGGATTTGCTGGGATTTTGAACCAAATACCAAAGAATTCAAAATCACACATTTTTATAACGATGACAAGCCCAGTAGGGGCTTCTGGACACTTGTCATGTAGCTGTTTGGCCACCAGTCACTGGCAAAGTTAGCCATAGTAATAATATACTGTTTTTTTCCACCAACTTTTTTCTTACTACTACTTACTGCACAGTTTATGTATTATGACAGGAAAATCAAGCCACATTTATTCAGATGCATCTCCAGATTATGGAAATGCTCCACATGTATAGATTTTGTTTTGAATTTGCAGGGCACAAGCTAGTTGATAACCTGCACTAAAGTCCTCAGCAACTATGTGGCAATTCAAACTCCCCCCAAATTTTCTCCCCCTCAGTTGGGACAAGATTTCCTGGTGGGCTAGTCGGTCCAAGGCAGTAGCGTACCTAGTGGGGGGGTGGAACGGTCCGTCCTGGGTGCCACTCATCAAGAGGGCCACCACCCCTCCAGAGATGGACAGTAATGTACGTCTCTAGAGGAGCAGGCTCGGTTGGGGAGATCAAGGATCTCCCTCTAACCGGCTGCTAATGCAGACCTCCGATCCTCCTCCCTGTGTGTGGCAACTGATGCTGTGCGTTGGGATTTGTTGTCATATCCCGGCGCACAACATAGAAGCCACCCCCGCCGCCTACCACACTCACGGCACCGGAAGGCTCCTTAAGTCCTACTCCCAAATTCTCTCACTCCTACTACTGCTTGCTGAGAGACGGGATACATGGAGGCGGTGTTGGAATCCTGCTCTCCCCCTCCTGCTCCTATCAACACCTGCCTCCTCTCCCCTCTGTCATTCTTCTCCTATGAAGTTCACTCCACTCCATACACCTGTTTTCCCCTCGCTCTCCTGGACCTACCTCACAGTTCCTGGATAACTTTGCTTTCACTTTCTCTCTCCAAACATCCCAACAATAATCCTTGGTAAATCTAGGGGGTGGGACCTCTTGGGGGTTAGATAGGCAGCATATCTCGGGGGGGGGCAATCTCGGGGCCAGAGTGCATATCTCAGGGGGGATACGTGGAACATATCTGGGGGGCTGGCAGAGTCTGAAGGGTCAGAGTGGCAACATATCTCGGGGGGGCAGAGTGCCAGCATGTCTGGGAAGGGCAGAGTGGCAGCATATGGAAGTGTATTTTTTTTTACTAAGATTTTTTTCTTTAAAAAAGCACCTAACTTTTAGGGTACAGCCTATATTCGGGTTGCTCGATTATAAGACAAGGTTTTTTTCAGAGCAAATGCTCTGAAAAAATAACCATCGTCTTGTATTCGAGGTCATCTTCTAATCAGACCTCATAGAGGTCTGACTACAAGACTAAGATCCAGATCCCTGCAGCGCTGCAGGGGACCTGGATACTCTTCTTCTACTCCTCTTTTTTTTCCTAAATTAATATTCAAATCTTGGGGGTCGTCTTATAATCGAGCAAATATGGCATTTGCTTGTCTCCTAAACTATACTGCATTCAGAACTCTTTAGGTTATCTGTTTGTAACCCTGGCTTTTAATTATGCTTGTTGTAGGGGATGGCGATGATGAGCTACGTAAAGAAGATCCATCTCTTGCATCTGAAAGTAAAGAGGTGAGAAGTCAAGATAACGTGGTGAAAAAATATCAGCTAGGTTAGAAAACATTTGCATTGTACAATTCAGTACATGAAATCAAGTAAGGGAGACCTAATAGCAACTATCACAATTCCCTGTCCTTGGTGTTCGCATGATTATTTTCCATTAACCCCTTATGGATGGAGGACATACAGGGTACATTGAAAAAGCAAAGAAACACTAATAGTCGGGTCTCCCCTTTTTGTGCCCCAACTCTCAGATTGAATGCAACAGAATTATGACATTCAAAGTGGATTTAAGCATGAAGAGAAGTTTGGGCATTTCCTGACAGTGACTTAATTGGGGGGGGTCCCTTCATGTATCAGAGACTTGATTTGGTCCTCTGCCACCAAACATAAAATACGGGTCGCTAATTTTATGGATGAATAATACAAAACATTACATTAGTTATGAAATGGCTGTATGAAAAGTGTCAAAGGGCTATGGTTGAACACCCTAGGTTATCTAATAGTCCCTCCACAGTCTGCAGACAATGTTTAGATGCAACTTTGACGTACATGTAAAGTTCTCTTCTGATCAGCTGGAGGCATGTGGTGTTCAAGAAAAAGCATAAGAACACCAAGTTTAGCAATGAGAAACATTACTGTCTAGAAACCACAAGCAATAGAAAACGTTGGTTTCAAGTGAGCCAGTGCAAGAGAACCTTAATTGCAATCACTAACCAAATACGTCTTACGGCCTTGATATGCACTTTAAATGATGGACCAGAAGGTACATTTTTTTTCTTCTACTGCAGGGAAGGCTCTACATAATTCATAGCTAAATGATTTGGAGATCTGCTTAGATGTTGAGGCCTTTGCATTTAAATAAAGTATAATATAAATCTAAAATAATGTAAACTTTATTTTAATCAAATATATTGCCATGAGCAGCATGTGTCCCAGTACTGTATATTCATAAGACGTATATTATGGTCTCTCATGCACAGGAATTACAGAAAAAATTATTAGCCACACAAGCCAAGTTAAAGCAGCAAGAGGAACAAGTGCATCGTCTTCTTCAGGAACTCTGGAAATATAACCCTAACTTCCATCTTTAATGCTTATGGAGGAGCTATTAAACGGTTTCCACTAGTTGTATTTGTATGTTAAGAAATGGCTAATGACAGCTGTTAATTCAGCAACATACAAAAGGTATGCCATATTTGTTCCAGCCACGAAGAAACCTTATTAGTGGAGGGCCGAGATTCACAAGTGCACAAAGTACTTAAGTATCAAAGCATAGATTTCTGGATCATTCAATTAAGGAGGGGGTAAATGCTGTACACAAAAATAGTAGCAAGTACTGGGGGTTTATTTCTTTTTGTATGGTTAATATATGGGATCCTTGAAATGGACAGGCACAAAAACCAGTACCACCTGCTGCGAGTCTTTCAAGCCTTGTGTGACAGTTATACATTACTTTGTTTTTAACAGTATCATGCAATAGAATGAAAGGAAATATATGCAGAGTTACAGGTTCAATAAAGTATATCTATAATTGCTTATTCTTTGTTTATTAGGGTTAAATATAAAGGAATGGTTCTTTAAAATAAACAAATCCCCTCCCCTCTTTACACAATAAATAAAGTATTAAAATTTGAACATATATTTTCATGGAATTATGGCTACCTTATAATGAATACCACATATGAGGGCTTTAATACAGTCTACTTCTGGAAACCCTATCTTGCAGGGCAAATACAATGCAAAAAAGCCTGGTTACAAGTATACGGTGTATGTAGTAACAAAAGCCTGATTTTGCTTCATTACAGTAGGAGTATCTCATATTTAACCCAATTCCAGAAACAATCATTTACATGCAGTGTCAGCTAAACAAAATCTTTTTGTGTTTGGAATCTGGAAGCTGTCCACGAGATTTCAACCTTCTGAGCGCTTCTCGCATATGCCGAGGCTGTAGAGGTGGGTTTTCCCCCCACTTTTCACAAACATCTAAAGCTGCAAATGAGAGGATGAAAGACTGGTATAAACATAAGATTAAGTGGTTTGAGAGCTTACAGTCCACATTTTATACACCAGACTCACCTTCCTCTACTACTTCACCCACAAAGACTTTGGCAATACCCGACATCGCTATGACAACATTCTGGGATACTGAGCACCCTGTTATAGACTGAATCAGCTGTAATAGGTACATAAAATAGTAATTATGGAATGCAACTTCAAATGGTAATTAATCCTATGGAATTAAAACACTAGTTCAATATTTTTAAAGTTTGACATACCCGTTTAATAGCAGCCTTCGGAAATGCTGATCGCCTGTACATCTCATAGCGATTTAGCTGTTCTTCTGAGAAGGAGGAAACCAGAATCCTTGAGTGAATAAACCATAAAAGTTTACTACATCACAATTCCAAGGGGCCACACACTACTTATCAAAGCTCTTTTCAAGCCACTCACTGCATCTTCTGAATCTCATCCTCATCAACCTTCTGCTTCTTTTCTCTGCGCTCCTTAACTTCTAGTTTTGCTTTCTTGGCGTTGAGGGCAAGATCAGAATTCTCCTCTCTTTCTGAGACACCTAGAGCACATGGGCTTTCTGCTCCCTTCATCTGCAAATTGATACAAATATGGAATGGAAGCTAACATTTTGTTCAAGAGATTACATAGCACCTATGTCTTTGTCTATGTTTAAGCTGCATTATCAGAACAGCCACTGATTACGTGGAAAATACATTTTGGAGGGTATGAAATGCATTACATTTAAAAAGTTTATACAAAATTGCATTAAGACAAATGTAGTTAGCTTTGTCAACAATTATGCTCAGTGGTGTGATATAAATATTTCCAAGAACAAATCCATTTATTATGAAGTTCACTGTAGTCTAATGTTTTAACTAAATTTACTATGCACAATTCTTTGAATTCAGCAAAATAATTTCAGCATGACATTTAAAATTTAAAAGTGATTTTGTTTGTCCCCCAGATACATTATATACCTGTACAATAAATCTATAGATTGAACTTTGCAGTATCAATCCTCTACAAGCAAAAAAGTAGAAGTTATATGTAGTTTTAAATAATGGCTTAGTTTCACTGAAACCTGTTATTTTTCCTCGTTTTAACTCTTTGTTGAACGCAATCTCCAAGCTTAACTTATGTACCTTGCTAACTTAGGCAAAGTTTTAGTTTTTCTACTAATGCAATGAATCCGGTAGCAATCAATAAGTTCAGTTTTCCAAAAAGGAAAATAGCACAACATTGTTTTCAAACAATGTTGTGCTGTTTTCCTTTTTAAAACAGTTCTATTGTTTGCATAATATAATGTCTTCAGGCATAGTAGCCAAAAGCATGCTGACGCATTATATAGCCTCTGTACCATGGCTCAGTGCTAATGACCAATCTATAAAAGAACAGGGGGCAGGGAGTCAATAAAGACATTGTTGTGGAACATCATATCAACCTTTAAAAAGCCAAACTGGCAATTTTAGGTTCCTGGAAAGAAAATAGCGATGAATGTTAATGAATGCACAGAAAAAAAAAAACCCAGCCGCAAGCTATAAACAGTTAGGAGCAACCATAACATATATACATCTGCATACTTTTGGATGTCTATATTCACAAACAAAAAAAAAAGGAAATTGATTTAGCCAATGAGGGTATAGCACTAACGAAATGGAAATACACGACTGTTCCGTAAAATTATTATTACTACTACTACTAGAAATACATTGTTGATTGTATTATATTCAGGTTAAAATATGCGTTACACAAAGTGCATCAATTTGTTTTAGCGACCATTCAGAATCATACAAAGAAACCAGTCCAGCTGCCCCCACAAGACTCCAGGGCCACAATTTAGCCCCTAACACGATCTACCTTCCCTTTTCTCAATCAATCGAGTGGGTGTTCTATATGCTATTCGCTCCACATCTCTACAGTTTACAAGCCTGCAAATATGTACGCATTTCCCTGATCCTCTATGACTTACATCTTCATCACCCCCATCTTCCTTCTTCACCCGATGCTCCACGGGAGTATCTGGTGTTTCTTTTTCGCTTTTGTTTGATATTTCTGACAAATTCACCGCGTCCGCCATGCTTTCCTTTCAGGTTGCAAACTTGTATCATATATGAAGGTACAACTTCCGCTGTGCGTGCTAAACATTAGAGATAAAAATGCAGTACCCGTGTCTCCGTCAAAAGCGCCATTTTGTTGTAGTCCGCTTCTTCTGACGCATATTAAGTATCTAAGGCTTAGTAAGTGTCCATGTTTTAAAATGGCACTTAATGTCTTGCAACTACAATAGATATATGTTGTAAAAAGCTGCAAGTAAAAAAGAGGATGCATTTGAAATGGCTGACAGAGAGCAAGGTTAACCCCTTATCCATCTCGGTTAAGGACAAGGATGTTTTTTAATTTGTACTCTTCACAACAATGGCATTTATGCAGTGCTTGTGTTTTGCTGTAATTTACTTCTCTCTCATAGAGTGTACCCACACACACATTATATAATGTTTTTTTTCAGGACAAGAAGGGCTTTCTATAGATACCGTTACGTTGATATAAAATAATTTACTATAAAAAAAAATATACCGTATTTTCTCAATTATAAGACAAGGTTTTTTCAGAGCAAAAGCTCTGAAAAATAACCATCTTCTTATATTCGAGGTCGTCCTCCAATCAGACCTGACCGCAAGACTAAGATCCAGATCCCCCGCAGTGTTTCAGTCATAGAAGCCCTGGAGGAGATACGAGCAGCAGCGGCCGTCTTTAACGCGGGGGCAAAAGCCTGCAACAATCCAATCGCAGGGGTCACAACTGCGACTGGGCCCGCCCCTCTAGGGTGCAATTTGGGTTTCAGAACTGACATGATACTTCAGGGAGGAGTCAATACACGAGGGTGTAGGGGTATTAAGGGGTGCTGGTTGGGGGCATCACATAAATATACAATGCAGGGCTTGCTGGGGGCAATACATAAGGGTATGGGGGCATTAGGGAGACCACATCAGCCATGTTTTCCAGGACACATATCATTTTTACGTATTGCAAGTGCTCTGAAAAAAAAAACTCTTGTCATATTCGAGGCCATCTTTTAGTCAGACCTCAAATAGAGGTCTGATATATGAGACTAAGATCCAGATCCCCCGCAGCACTGCAGGGGACTGGGATCCTCCTCTCTGGTAACCTATGCTGCTGCCTGCACTTCCTCTGGGGGCTTCTATGACAGAGTGCCGGCATCACATGACCTTCCGGTGCTCCATCATAGAAGCCCAGGCGGAAGTGTCGGCAGCAGCGGAAGTTGTCTGCACGATACGCACAGACATCCTCTGCTGCTGCAGGCACTTCCGCCGGGGCTTCAATGACTGAGCACCGGAAGCTTCATAGAAGTCCTGGCAGAACTTGTTATGTCCTGTCTCTATATAAAACAGTAAATAATAATAATAATAAGTAATGGGCAGCAGAGGTGGTCTACGCACATTGCGCAGACGTCCACCGGCTGCCCCCACAAGACACCAGGGAGTCTGAAGTACGAGGAACAAGTATGTGGAAGCATTGTTAAGTCGGGTGCAGCGTGGCATATGGGGGGATATAAGGCATTCCTGTAGGCAGTGTGGCATATAGGGGTTAAACTGCATATCTGGGGGGCAGAGTGGCATAATAGGGGGTTAAGATCATTCGGCGGCAGAGTGCATAATGGGATAAAAGGCATCATCATCGGAGGCAGTATGTGCATATAGGCAGGTGATGAAGGCAATAATCTGGGAGGCAGAGTGGCATATAAGGGTTTAATAAGGTCAATCCGGGGGGGGGCAGAGTAGCAAGCCATGGGGCAGATGTGCATAACTGGGGTGCAGATTGGGGTGTCGTCTTATAATCAAGCAAATACGATAATATTCAAATTTTGGGGGGGTCATCTTTTAATTAAGCAAATACGGTGCATCCTCCATACTGCAGGGCAGCATTTTATCAATACAAAAGGGGGCAGCTGGGGCCCTTACTTACTTTAGCGAGGGGCAGGTTGGGGGCATAAAAAACATAGTGCTGGCTGGGGGCAATACAAAAGGGGCAAAAATGCAAAAGGGGGGTCAACAATAAAGCAGTGGGGAAAATAAAATGTTTTTATTGTTGTAGCTTTGCCTGTCAGGATGTGGGTGTGGGTGTTGATGTGGCAGAGCCTGTCCTGGTGTGTGTGTGTGTGTATCTGGGTCTAGAAAGTTTTGTCCTCTGAAGTGACTACAGCTTCAAGAGCACATTTTATCTCTAGATAAGTAAATAGTTCTATTTATTCCAACAGTAAGTAAAGTGCCAGGAAACAGATGACTAAGTACATACACAGGACAGGCTCTTCCACACCAACACCCAAACACACACACTAGGACAGGCTCTGCCACACCGACACCCAAACGCACACACAAGACAGGATCTGCAAGAAATGCACAGGTAAGTAGTGGCCCCCTACAGTCGCAGTTGGCCTTCACTGTATATATCCAAAGATAAAGTAAAATGTTCTACATAGTAAGCCTCTTTAATTTCATTGAACTTATGCCTTTACAATCCTTTAAAATGTTTATGTTAAGACAAATTGAAGGGTCTATATATATTCTTTCTTAAACAACAAAATATTAATTAGACATGTGCGCCAGCTAACTCTTCACGTTTGTCTTCGTGGGGAAAAACAATCTTTGTATTCCTCAAATATTCGCCCATTCCTGTGTTAGGTTTGGGCGAATATTCGTGTGCATTTTTTTCATATGCATATTCGTGTTCATTTTCCTTCGTTATTTTTAGAAGGGGTTAATACAGGGTTAAAACTGTAATGGTATGAAATTACTAAACTATACTTTGAAGAGAATAACGTAGAGGAGATATCAGCAGGCACCTTATGGTGTGCATACAAAGCAGTAATTAGAGGACACTTCATAAAATTAGACGCCCAAAAGAAAAAAGCCAGGGAACTTTCTCTGTCAGAATTGTATGTTAATCTTCAATTAGCAACAACAGAAAATAAAAAATTACCATCATTATATTTGACAGAAAAGATTGAAGAAATAAAAACTAAGATCAATAACCTGCTGTTAGAGAAAAGTAAATAAAACATTGAACTCCTTAAAAATGAACAGATATTATAAAGGGAACAGAGCCGAAAAATTGCTCACTAATTTATTTTAAAAAAAAAGAGCAAAAAAGCAAATTACAAGACTAGTCCATAATGATAAGACCCTGATGGACCCCAGAGCAATAGGTCAAGCCTTTAAGGAGTTTTATAATGCTCTTTATAATATTCCACAGGAATGCTCTGAATCTGAAATAAAAAAATATTTCGGTACTAAGGTTTTTCTTAAACCCACAAAAGAAATGATTAAGGAGTTAAATAAATCTATAACAATTGTAGAAGTTAAAAATAGAATTAAAGCATTAAAACTAAAAAAATCCCCCGGCCCGGATGGCTTTAATGCTAATTTTTATAAAACATTCATTAAGCAAATATCCTATAATTTGAACTAATGTCTTTAATGAGTTCATGAATACAGGAAAGATCCCTAGTGAATTATTAAGAGGAAACATAATACCTATCTTAAAAATGGGGAAAAATCCAGAGGACTTAGCCAATTACAGACCAATAACTTTACTGAACTTAGATCTTAAAATTTATACAGGTATTCTGGCCCAAAGATTAAAAAAAGTTCTCCCCTGTCTGATCCACAGTGAATCATATAAGAGTTCTTGCTGATTTATTGGAGTACTCAGGGCGGAACGGGGTTCCCCAACTGACTCTGTCACTGGATGCAGAGTCGGTTGGGGATATATGTCAGAAGCCCTACGAGCATTTGGTATCGATGGAGCCATCCACTGTGCTATTATGTCTTTATATACAACACCAATGGGCAGAGTAGTCGGTCCGGGGATTGAGTCTTCTTGGTTTTTGTTAACTAATGGCACCCGACAGGGTTGCCTGCTCTCCCCCTTCTATATATTATATCGTTAGAACCATTAGCTAGGGAGATTAGATCTTGTCGACAAATTAAAGGATGTGGGGAAGATGAGACTCACAAATTAAAACTATATGCAGATGATATTTTAATAACAATTCAAGATCCATTAAGATCAATGGAGGGCCTGATGGTATTAATTAATCAATATAGTAAATTGTCAAATTATAAACTAAATGTCTCAAAAACGTTGGCTTTACCTCTATTTCTTGAGAATGCCCAGAAGACACAGTTAGAAAAATTTGGTTTTGGGTGGGCCAAAGATTCAATAGAATATTAGGCATAAAAATTCAGTAAACCCTGCGTCTTGGCTGGAGATTAACCTACTGCCCGCCATAAAAGAAATGAATCAATCATTTAAAAACTGGCAAAAATTATATATTTCATGGATGGGGAGATTAAATGCTGCTAAAGCATACATATTACCACAATACCGGTGTGTGTGTATA
>VKOC01012275.1:0-10032 GCA_009364415.1 Spea multiplicata
CTTTATCACTCCCATCACTCACTGTGTTCCAATGGCCCTTTATAAACTCTCCCATCACTCCTGTGTTCCAAATGGCCCTTTATCACTCTCATCACTCCTGGTGTTCCAATGGCCCTTTATCACCTCCATCACTCCCTGTGTCCCAATGGCCCTTTATCACTCCCATCACTCCTGTGTTCCAATGGCCTTTATACTCCCCATCACTTCCTGTGTCCAATGGCCCTTATCACTCCCATCACTCCTTGTGTCCAATGGCCCTTTATCATCCCATCACTCCTGTGTTCCAATGGCCCTGTTATCACTCCGCCATCACTCCTGTGTATCGCAAATGGCCCTTTATCACTCCCATCAACTCAGTGTGTTCCAATGGCCCTTTATCACTCCCCATCACTCTTGTGTTCCAATGGGTCGGCGGGGGCCCCAACCATCCTCTCGCCGTGCCGGGAGCGGGGCTCCGTACGTCCCTCCACCCTCCCGCTCCTCCTCGCGCGCCGCCCCCTTTGATCACTCCCATCACTCCTGTGTTCCGCAATGGACCTTTATCACTCTCATGCAGCTACTGTGTTCCAATGGACCTTTATCACTCCCATCACTCCTATATATATAATACCTAAATACCTCCTCCCCCCTCTCATTTCCAGTAGAATATTCAAGCATTGGTACAAATCAGCTTCTTGCTAAATATTTTCTCAAACAAGTTGGTATTCGATATAAAATCATTATATACAAAAACTAAAAAAAAAAAAAAATCCTGCCCTGCCCTGATATATTTCTTACCGCCTATATTTTTTTCGTTTTTTTTTTATTTTTATTTTTTAGAAAATATTAAAAATAAATTTAAAAAATGAGAACATCTCCGCAGAATAAGTCAAGGGAAAAAAAAAAAAAGAAGTACTAATTAAGAAAGCTGAGGTTTTATGCAAATGATTTTTTCACTCAAGACAGCCTAATGAATGTGCCTGAAGTCGATTTGTATGTGTTTTCGCCAAGCTGACAGCTGGCTCGGAGGAAGGTCAGGCAGAATCAGACGCGCACAGAGCGTAATCTTTCAGATTGGCAGCTCTGCCCTCTGGTCAGTGTTTGATTATCTCCCAAATTGCTGTATTTCACAGAGATAATGATTTTTATGGTCACAGATTTCAAGACAACTGCTGTATCCTCGGGGTTGTCGTTGCAAGAAGAAGACACTGCTGATTCCTTGAAGAAGAAAAAAAAAAGAATAAGAAAGTTGATTTTTTTTTCATTTTTACGTCTTTCTTCCATGAACCTTATTAATGTAGAAGATGCTTCCTGCGTATGGTCAATAAAATCATTTGGTGTTGTGTGTCTTGGAAGGAAGCGATACTCCATGGACCATACCAATCCCTCTTTTTGAGAAGAGAACTTTTTAATGCCCTTCTTTTATGGACCACTTCTACTGTCCATCAAGGAACAGAAAAAATAAACATGGGAGCCGGCTTAATACCTAATCCAAACGTTCTAAAAAAAATGTATATAAGAAATATTCCAAACTCCATGCTTTAGGCCAGTCTCACAGAGACCCTATGAACAGCTCTAGGAGTAAGACTATGGTTACATCTGCAGCCTGTTCCTGGTAGACCTCCATATTTGATTAAGATATATGAGATCACACTTGGAAACTTTCTCAATGAGCTGAGGATCTTCGAGTTTTAACCCTTTTAAAATACCCCCCAACAGTCCCTTTTTTTCAGCATAGCCCCAATTTTCACTCACTGTCCAGACTTAGATGCCCTACAAGCTGTGAAAGCATGGGCCTACTGGGAAGGTGTTCCGGTCTCCCCTGACCTTCCCGTTGAGGTGAAGAAATCATTGCTTCCCTGACTTTGACTCCTCATGACACTAGTTTTTCGGCTAAGGTCACATCACCATCCATGCACACTTTCTTTTGGGACTCACGCCACAAACTTCTTTTGCCACTCCGCTCAACTCTTGCTGCACTCCCCAACACAGGTATCCCAATGAAATGTTGGAGGTACGGTATATGCCTTAATACCCTATAATTTGCTGCAGTGGCTCGTTAATGGTCATAACCCGATGTCCTTGACTTCCCAATTGGGGGGATGATATTCTGAATGAAGTCACCAGTATTCAAGCAGGGAATCGAGCACCGTCTGCGATCTCATTAACTCAGAGTAAAGTATGGAGGAGTTGGCTTCAAACCGATCTGAAGAATCAACCCAAGACCCTTGGATTGGGGCAAAAACCTTGAGACCCTTTGGCAAATGCTTACAGTTCCCCTGCGTGCCGACATTCATGCCAATGTCATTTACCTTTAGAAATCCAAATGCTTTAATAACATGTTTAATCAAGCGTGGATGATTTTAATTAGCTGCAGAGCTAATTAAGCTCTGTACCACACATTGTGGCATAATGAAGGCATATATAAAATCTTTATGCCCAACATTAATTCAGCACTTTACACAATAATTCATACAAAAAAAAACAACTTTGATGTTTTCGTTTGCATTTTATTTTATTTTATTTTTTAAAGATTTTGGATATTTTGATTGTTTAAACTCTTGCTTCTGCTACATGAGGAGTCAACAAAACTGGTTTCTAGATTAAACTAGACCAAAACTGGATAATTAAATATCTTGTATAAACATCAGTCCCAACCGGCATGGTAGGTAGATGTCTGGTGGGCCGGTAGGGCCACATTCTTATTGATACTGCTGCTCCGGTGCCTGATTGGGTCCTGCAGATCCATTTTAAATTGTAGTTTGAGTTGAAAACATCTTAATGGGGCCAACATTTTTTTTGTTAACTCTTGGATCCTTCGAGTTAACAATGTTTTTTTTAAAAAAATGTAATTCATCTTATTGGAACGTGGCGTTTTCTCTTGCCCACAGAGGCCGCTCATCAAATTATGTAAGGCTGGATTGAAAGCCAGAATCAGAGATAATTCTGCCACAATTCATTGATTAATTAACTGTTAACAAACCTGGTCATATACATTGACTTGCCACTTTATTAGTTACACCTCTTCAATTGCTTGTGAACACAAATGGGTAGTCAGCCAATCACATGGCAGCAACTGAATGCATTTAGACATGTAGACACGGTCAAGACAACTCGCTGAAGTTCAAACCGAGCATCAGAATGGGGAAGAAAGGAGATTTAAGTGACTTTGAAGGTGGCATGGTAAATGGTGCCAGACGGGCTGGTCTGAGTATTTCAGAAACTGCTGATCTGCTGGGATTTTCACCCAAACCATCTCTAAGGTTTACAGAGAACAGTCCAAAAAAGATAAAATATCCAGTGAGCGGCGGCTGTGTGACGAAGATACCTTGTTGATGTCAGAGGTCAGAGGAGAACGGGCAGACTGGTTTGAGATGACAGAAAGGTAACTCAAATAACCACTCGTTAGAACCAAGGTATGCAGAATCCCAACTCTGAACGCGCAACACGTTGAACCTTTAAACAGATGGTCTACAGCCGCAGAAGACCCCACCGGGTGCCGCTCCCGTCAGCTAAGAACAGGAAACTGAGGCTAGAATTCACACAGAATCACCAAAATTGGACAATGGAAGACTGGAAGAACGTTGCCTGGTCTGATGAGTTACTTTCAGCAGGATAATGATCCGTGTCACAAAGCTCACATCATCTCAAACTGGTTTCTTGAACGTGACAATGAGTTCACTGAACTCCAACGCCCTCCACAGTCACCGGATCTCAATCCAATAGAGCACCTTTGGGATAGGGTGGAACGGGAGATTCGCATCATGGATGTGCAGCCGACAAATCTGCAGCAACTGCGTGACGCCATCATGTCCGTTTGGACATCTACAAGTTGGTTCCAGCACCTTGTAGAAAGTATGCCACAAAGAATGAAGGAAGTTCTGAAGGCAAAATGGGGTCCATGGGGTGTACCTAATAAAATGGCCGGTGAGTGTATATATCACACCCCCCAACATTTCAGGTGCCCAAACCAGGACACAGTTGTTGAGGGGGTTGGTTGGAGCTGGTGCAAGGGCTAGAGGTGAGTGATGATGAGATAGAGAAAGGGCCTGGGGGTATGACCTTGGACTTACCTTAGTACATTGCGTCTCATTGAGGCAGAACACTGGCATATGAGATCATATTTCAGTGCATAGTTTCACATAAGGCAGTGATTGAGGTCTATAAAAAAAAACACATCTCAATTAATTCTGCATCTCGGTGGCCTGAGATACTGTAACCTCCCTAACCAGCCCATGATTCTTACTGCCTGACAAAGCAGGACAGTAGGAAACCTCAGCGGGACATTGTCCTAAAACCGGGACTGTACAGCAGAAAACAGGACAATTGGGGATTGTTGGTTTTTTTAACCTCACTTTTTTCTGTTGAAGTCAATGGGATGATTGCTATTCAGGTACTTGTAAAAGATTTATGTTTAGTTAGGAGTCCAGGACATTAACATTTTTTTACTTGCCTACACAAATCACACCGCGTGAGCTATACTGATCTCCAAAGAAAACCTCCTGTTTTCACTGTAAAAAAAGACTGAAATTTGATTGAAAAAGAATAAAGTGAACTGAAAATGAGCAGAGAATCATATTTTACCATCGTCTGCCAGTTTCATGTATCTTCTCATATATCTCTAGGAAATTACTACATAAGCACTGAACACATCAACATAATTTCTTAGGCGAGGAGAGAAGAGGAAAATAGGCATAATCTAAACGTGGTAGAGGTTAATACAGTGATGGAATTTAAACATGCATGGGATCGGCATATGGCTCCTGGAGACAAGGACTGATTAAGATTTGAGTCTTTACATCGGAAAAAAAAATGGGCAGACTAGACGGGCCGAATGAGTTTTATCTGCCGTCACATTCTATGCTTCATTTTGGATCATAATCATATACACACACACACTAACCTTAAACCGTGACTCAAAATATACATTAATGTATGCAGTAAAAAAATATTTTGCACAGCAGCTGCCCCTTCATAGTGCATAGTCAATTAACCCTTATGTGTCTGCATAGCAGAGCCATTCATATTCAGTTGAATTTAGTATGGACTCTGAATAAATTTAGCTCTGCCCCTAGTTGAGTCTAGAGGTCGTTATCTAATTCACTAACTAGACTTTTCAGGAAATGAAAATGAATGAAACAAAAAGTCTGAAGATCACACCATGGGACTGGTGTGTAGTAACTAAAATCCATAACCACTGGGCTACCTTTCCCTTAGAGAGAACTGGGACCTCATTAAGAATTATTTAATCCTCTACTAGCGTATTATTGTTCCCTATATCAACAAAGTAGTAGTCAAAATTGCATGTAGGCATGAACTAGTGAGCAGTAGGCCAGAGAACATGCCACCTGTTTCACTCAAGTCTACTTCAGGGACCAAAAAACACATTCCTACAGAGACCCAGACTGGCCATTTGACCTACCCGGCAAATGCCCAGATCCACGCACACTCATAAAAACTTATCATGAAGCCACTCACATCCAGCCACTGGCCGCATTTATGTCATCAGCTGGCCGCTGGCCTTAAAGTGTCAGGGCCTCCTTGTCATCGCTTGTCATTGGGGTGAATCCAACGTCTATCGCTAAACGTATGTAGTTATACCCTTATACACCTGTTTTCTTTATTTTATCAATTATGTTTGGTATTCCAGCCACATTAGCAAGTAGCCATAGATTTTTAGTACACCGTAAAATGAATGCCTTTGAAAGGTCAAAACAGTTATTGACCTCCATCGGGTTCAGTTGCCTTTATACGTATGGGGGGGCCTTTGCTTGGATGAACCTGCTCGGCAGTTTGTACGGTCTGACGGCTACTTCTTCCCGTGCAGGTGCTAGCATGTACCCGACGTATGTAGAACGTGGAATTTCATCTCACTTAAACACCACGGAACGACAAGGAGTCATTCCAGGCCATCTTTATCGCCTTAGGTCCTGGGGCAATGACGTGTCACGAGTAGAGCAACAATTTGAGTCATTAAAATTGGTACATATTTGCTCCGGTTTCAAAGAAGAATGCAAAAGGTGAGCGATCACAGACAAGAACATAATAAATGAAAAAGACACCTGTCCATTTGTTACCTTGTCAGACTTAAACCAGATAAATGCACGCTGTCCGATAATCCACATCAAAGAGTTTCAAGTGCAAAAAGTGGTGTACCTTTTTTTTTTTTTCTTCTTCAATAAACATGTAAAATATATACCCATAGGTGGAATACAATTAAAATGCCAAAGCGGTGGACTAGTGGTCTCAAGACACTTTCAGTTTACTACATAAGCGCTGAACACAACGACGTAATTACTTAGTGCGGGAGGGAAGTTTATTTCAAAGAGGAAAAATATTAAGAGGTTAAATGTAAAAAAAAAGAAAAAGTTTTACTTTACTTAGAGAATCGTGCATAAGTGGATCAGCCTTACATCAGAAGTGGTAGTTTAAACATGCATGGGGATAGGCATATGGCCCCTGAATCTAAGACGAGACCAACGACTGATTAAGGTCTGAGTCTTTACAGCAGGAGAAACGGACAGACTAACATTTTCTAGTACCAGATTAACCCCTTAATGACAATCCTGTACATGTATGGGCTCAAAATGCATTGTTTTCAATGGGTTCCATTGTGCTTAAGGGGTTAAAAACAAAGTAATACAACCAGACCTCGAACCAATCCTCATGTTTTAGTTATTGTCGCATTTAATACACAAGGCTCTCTATAACACAGTTTTATATTTATTGACATGGTTAATGGATCACATGTATAATCCAAGTATTTTAAGGGCGATGGACAGACAACCCGTGGAGCCCCAGCTTTTGTCAGATTCCTTCAGTCAACCTAAAAATCCAATGGAAGCACCATTTTTTTTTACTCATAGATTGTCTCGGCCAGTTAACATGTATTTGGGGGGCTACCTTTCCCTTAGAGAGAACTGGGACAGGGACCTCATGGACGGGATTGGAGCCACACAAGGAGACATTTGACTTGTGGTGAAGGGGATCACATGGGATCATTTCAGGGAACGATATCCAATAAGTAGGTTTTTCTGTCTGGGTCCTGCACCTCCTATAGGGAAGGCCTTGTGTACCCCTGTACTCCTATCTATGGTCAAGGTGGTACTGGGGGTGTAGAAGAACAATGGCAGCGACAGATCAGTTTAGAAATCACCAAAGTATCTGTGCATCATTACCGCGGTAGCTGTTAAAGAGGAGCCATGGATTTATTATCTAAAATAATATGACATATTTTCTATTTAACCCCTTAATGACAAAGCCCGTAAATGTATGGCCTCAAAATGCATTGTTTTCAATGGGTTTAGGGACCGCCCATTGTCCTTAAGGGGTTAAAATATATTTTACATCACTAAGCTACAGATACGCGCGTATTGCAAGTTAATGGAAAAACGAACAGATTCCTAACTTATTACCCAAGGAAAAAGTTTACAAAAAAGAAAAGCAAGTGTTCTTTTAAATTAAGTGTAGATATTACAGTTTTTTACTACTCATATTATTATTATAGTATATATTATTTTATATTATAAATATTATATATATTATCATTATTAATATTATAAATAGTAGAAAGATTGACAACATGAATGGCAATGAATTACTAGAGGTTTTATAGTGTATTTTTTTTATTTTTCATTCATACACACTCAATCTCGAGTCATGAATTATCCAACAAATGATTGAATGAGAGGGACATAACAGGTTATGAAATCAAGTTTTTAAATGTGAGATATGTCTGCGTCCCTTTGAGTTTCTCCATATTTATGAGCTGTCTTATTGCTTCTAAATAATATCACTGAAAAATGTCTTCCTCTTGCAGAACTCTTGCAGAGTGAAATTGCTAACATTTTTACTAAAAAAAAAAGGCGAAAGTTTTGCCTTCAACTGGAAATATTTTTTCAAAAAATCTTAACATGTTTAATATTCTTAATATTGCATTTATCGGGAAAACTTACAATTATCTCAAATTATAATTTCCTAAAAGTGATTATTCTATGGGAGATTGATATTGAAATTCAAGAAACATGCATGTTTTAAGTAAATCTGATTTTTTATGGTTTTCTTGATTTTTCTATATTATATATTATTGACTTAATGTTACAAAAGGTAGGCCATTGGGTACAAATAAGGTAAAATATATATTTTTTCTTCCCAAACGATGTAGAGTGTGATTTGTCATTGACCCGAAATCTCGGTCGAGATAATTAGGTCCACTTAGAATGACCAGTAGCTAAAGTGGAGTTGGAAGGGTCTAGCTAGAATGTTAGCGTAACAAGAACCGGGGTCTACCGGGGCGTCCCTGGCCCTTGTTGATGTCAGCTACAAGATAAGTAGCTGGTCCAGATCTCGGGGTCCTTCCGGGGAATAATCTACTAAAAGAACTGTATGACCAGTCACGATACCCTACATTGATGGAATTGGACATAGTTTATATTGCCAATTTACCAGGGGAAGGGAGTTGACATACAACAGGAAGGAGAGAAAGATTAACAAAATTAACACAACACCAAGAGGTTACGTTGACCACCCCAACACCAGACTAACCTCATTACATGGACAACAATAACAAATGCACTACAGAGCTAAAAGCATTAGGAAAATAAGACTTAAACGTAGACTAGAGAGTGATCCATTCTTAATACACATACAAATGGGAACAAGGGGGTTAAGATACAAAATGCTACAATTTAACCCCTGCAAGTAAAATTGCAGTTCCTAAAATGGGGGTCCATCTTCTGTCATAGGTAGTAGCTCCCCGGCATTGCAAGATAGGACAGAGCACAGAAGGAACTAGGACATCCAGCGTAATTTTTAAAAAAAAATACAGATTGAGTAGGGGATCTAAATGAAAACTAAGTGATGCATGAGCCATGCATTAATATAAATAATAATTAAAAAGGGACTTAAAAAACTATTAAGTCTCACGTAACAGACAAGTACCCCACTTTGTATTATCTTAAGGTTAAGATAGACCCATTTTTTTCAGGGCAGCGTAAGGACACATTCTTGGTGTCTAAATTTTAGAATGTATATAAATATATACTATGTGGACAAAAGTATTAGGACACCTGGCATTACACGAACAGGGACTTTGATGACATCACATTCTTAATACATAGACACTAATATGAAGTTGGTCTGCCATTCACAGCTTCCACTCTTCTGGAAAGGCTTTCCACAAGATTTTGTGCACCGCTATATGGACAACTTAATTGTTGAAACCAGGGTTTGGGCCCCTTACTTCCAGTAAAGGAAAACCTTAATTCTTCAGCCTACCGCGACATTGTGGACAATGCTCTGCTTCCAACTTTGTGGGAACAGTTTGGGGAAGACCCTTCTCTATTCCAGCATGGCTGCGCCCCAGCGCACAAAGCAAGCTCCATAAAGACATGGTTGGATGAGTTGGGGGTGGGAGAAGGTGACAGAGCCCTGACCTCAACCCCATTGAACACCTTTGGGATGAACTGGAATGGAGATTGTGAGCGGGCGTCTCGTCCAACATCAGTGCCTGACCTTGGGCTCCTAAAAAAAACACACTATGTTCCTAGCTTATGGATTTATTGCGTTCTGACTATTGACCCTCGTAGTGACTAGCGTGCTGCCATACTATATCTAATATTATATTTCAAGGACACAGGTTTGGATAGTGTCTAATATTGGCTTAACCTCTGCTTCTTTTGCTGTTGCCCTTTCCCAAAAAGCCAAGTATAATAAAACAATTGCTTGTATTGTATTAATACTTATTATTGGTTAATAAAATTCATGCTTATTTTTATATTTATGACATTTCAAAGAACCACGTCAAGGTTTATGCTTAATCATAACCATAACCATAATTAAGTGATTAAATGGGTACTTTACAAACCGTAATAAAATCTGAAACATGTAGATGTCAGTATGCTAGAATTCAATTAAACATAAAAAAAAATGTATAATTAACACCTACTTTTAGACATTTAGAATTTGTTAAACCACTTTCCAAAACACAAAACAGGCAGAATTACAAATGTGCAACACAAGGAAATTAAATATTTATTATGCAATCATTTTAAG
>VKOC01012278.1:0-13138 GCA_009364415.1 Spea multiplicata
CCAATAACGTGTCTTCGGTATTCTTTAATACCAATAACCTGTCTTCGGTATTCTTTAATACCAATAACGTGTCTTCGGTATTCTTTAATACCAATAACCTGTCTTCGTTATTCTTTAATACCAATGACGTGTCTACGGTATTCTTTATTACCAATAACGTGTCTTCGATATTCTTTAATACCAATAACGTGTCTTCGGTACAGTTTAATGAGATTACTCTAAGTGTATTGTATCCTTCACATGACACCGATTGTTAAGGCGCAGAGACAGTTGCCATCGTCGCATTGGCTTTTTGCATTTGCATACATTATACTTTTAATAAATGTCTGGGTCACTGTAGTAAATATGTTGTATTTCTAAACACACAAAGAACAAGATAAATGATGTTTGCTTTCCATACAATTACATATGTCATTTTGCGAGTCGACAATTACCATTTCTAAGTAGCTCTCATGCAAAAGGACATTTTATTTACACAGATATTAAATGAAACAAGATGTAGTCAAGTGTTTGGGTTTCTTTTACAAGATTTCCTTGAATTCCGTGTATTGTAGAGATTATTGTTTACTAAGAGACATGCGAAAAATAAAATAAAAATTGGACTTGGGTAATATACATTTTAATTCAAGAGACACATACGTAATAAGAAAACTGGCTTCTCTTTTTCTGAAATGTAGCTAGTGATTTAACCCCTTAATGACAACGCCTGTGTACGGGCTCAAGATGCATTATTTTCAATGTGTTTAGGGACCATCTGTTGTCCTTAAGGGGTTAAAGTGTACCATTTGGTGAAAGAAAATAAAATAGTTTCCAACAATCAAAACATTAATTAAAAAATTAACAGAAATATATTTTTGCTTTTGTCAGGTTATTATAGAAAAATAGATGAGCAGTTCAGAATAAAAAAAATAGATTTTAATCTGAGCCCAAAGTTGCAAAACAGAACTGCTTTCGAGACGCATAACCGAGGGAATGTCATTATAGCAGGTAATTGAAAATAAGTAGTGCCTGCTTCTGAAACAGAGAAAGCAATCCCCTCGTTCCGAACGTATCTCTGGGAACCTTCTTGCCTCTGATGCAAGGAGAAGCCTTCAACTCTGCACTCGGAGTACATCTCGGCAAGATCACAGGCGCTCGTTTTGCCTCCTTAGTAAAAGGTCTCCTAAAATGGAACAAAGGAAGCACATATTTTTTTGACCGCTAATCCTCTCCAGCTTAGCAAAGCAGAATTTAGAAACTGAAATGCTCTGAAAAAAGAACTTTCAAGATGGGGTAGATCGAGACGAGACATTATCTTCGAAAAAAAAGAGATCTGATCCATTAACACGGACAAAACAGGCACAGGACAACACGTAAGGCTTTCATGGTCTCCTTCCAACTTCTCTACTTCAACAATTGAGTAAAAAAAACCCTCTTTTTCTCCCACTTTATTCTATGCTACACCATTTAAAATGAAGCTTCTTGTTAGTAAATCCTGGTGGAAAGTAAAATGTTCTGAGAGAGTATGGACATGGTACTACTGCTGCATTTCGTTACCCTACCGAACCTCGTCTCTATGAGCAAATTGTCCCCCCGGTCTGGCCCTGTTTGACCAATTAGGAGTAACCAGGGGGGGACAATTGCCCCTCTCCCTCCAGAGCCAGCCCTCCCATGCTAAAAAGATTAACCGCTTAATGACAGAGCCCGTACATGTACGGGCTCAAAATGCATTGTTTTCAATGGGTTTAGGGACCGCCCATTGTCCTTAAGGGGTTAAGGTGATCTATAAGTATATTTTGATATTACTGTACAGTTACCCCAATAGTTACTAACATTCACTAAATAAACCTGTGCACTCAGCGCCGTATTATGAGCTAGGCTGAGAAAGCCATTCCATCACACCCATCTTTGCTGATGTCATATACTGGAAGATGTCATATCCTGCGCTCATGTCATATCCTGGAAGACATCAGTAAATGGCGGTGCCCATGGGGGTGAATCCCAACAGGTAACAGGTGCTCTAAGAGGTAACATTTACAATTTGGAATTACACAGTTAAAATAATAGAGCTGGGTTAATCAGATCTACATTTTGCCAGTGTAATTTCTGAAACTATTTCTGGTTCATTAAAAATAAATAAATAAATACATAAATATAGCGCTACACTCCACGTAAGCAACAGAATTCAATTATTTAAAATCATCTTTATCCACCTCTAGCTATTTTATAGTACACAAAAAAAACGTTTAGAAGTGTATTTTATTTTGCTCGCGAAAAAACATATACGGGGAAGACTAAAATGCCAGAATTTTTTATTATATTTTTACTTCTAATTAGAACCCAGGAGATAGTTTTGTTTACCGAAACAAAAAATAGATATTAATCATTAAAAGTACGATGTGCGAGATCTTACTGTTAAAATACCACCTAATCTCTTCTTTCTTTGAGCGGAAATGTCAATAACACTCACCCACTTTTTGGTTTAATTGGACTTGCAAGCGCATAGTTCACGTCAAGATGTCATGGTGTTGAAAGATCAAAGTCTGAAATTGCCAAAAGGCACATAATCTGAATTGTCAAAAGGAATACAATGTTAAAGTATGTATTATTTTCATTTTAACTATTTTTAAATACATTTCATGCATTGTATATTTCTGTAAAAGATGGATTTCCGATATAGATGTGTAAAATGTAAGTTGTACGTCTACTTGGGTATTTTCTTATATAATTAATACCCTACATATAATAGTGCTACTGTATGGAAATAGGGCAATTGATTCATCTCGGATTCAGAGTTACGCATTGCGAGCTTTCGATTGGGTTGGATCAAGATGCGTCAAGTCCCACTTGACAGCTTTCAAGTTACTGTTGAGATGGACGTTCGGGTCAAGTTGGCCGTTGAGTCTTTCAGTCCAATTGTATGAAAGAGCAAACTTGGTAAAGATGACTTTTTAATTGGTTAACTGAATTTCAGAGACTTCAAGACTACTGAGGTCTTTTCTTCAGGACCATGCCAAACTCAAGTCTGATGGTCAGCAGTAGAGTTGTTGGTCAAGATGGTCATAGAGTCTGTCAGCCCAGTTGAGTTTAATGTGTTCTGAGTTCTCTTGCCTACATTTATCTATGGGCTCTGAGAAGAAACAAACTGATGTTCTGGGGGGGGTCATTTACTATGTATGGGGCATAGATTACTTAGCCCACCACTATGACAAGCCACCCAAATATTGCCAGGCCTCCTCTAATGCTAATATTGATTTGTTTCTAAGTAGCACTACATTTAAATCCGATAAGTCTCCCCTGCTTGGTAGGAGGTGTACTAGTATTATAGATGGGAAAGGACTCAGCCTATCGATATAGGTTTTGGAGTTCTTTTTATTGTCCAGAGAGACATTAAAGGAAGCCACCATCTATCAATCATTGGGTCATGATACATTTTGTATCATCAGGGAATATAAATGCTTATACTGTGTTTATAAGCATTATATATGGCTATTATTATGAGAATCCCAGTGTCGAAAAAAAATCCATGTTACTTTTTTTTTACTGTATCATAAATCCAGATTCTAGAACAAGAGGCGTTCATAGCATCAATCTCTCATGTCAGAGCTGGAACTGACATTAATAAATGACTTGTTAATCTGATAGCAGATGACTGCCCTGAAATTAAACATCTTTAAAAAAAAACAAAAAAAACTAAATATATGCAATATTTCAATTTATCAAGCTCGTTTTTGTTATGAGGCTACATTAAATTTTACAGATCATATAATTAATGTACTTATTTCATGATATTCTATAAGTTTAAGTTTTAAATCTTAACCCTTAAAAAGAAAAGAAAGGAAAAAAATATTATTATTATTGCTGATTAGTTCCACCGTGTTCAAAAATAAATGTCCTTTTCAATGACTTTCATAGAAAACCATCAACGTTAACCTTTGCAGCTCTTCTCTGTCTCAGAAGAAAAGGAATGAGTTGAGCATGGTCAAGATGAAAAACGAACACGTCCTCAATTATTTGCCTTAGGTCTAGCTGCCATGTGTTTTTCCATAGTCTTTGTGATAGTAGCTTGATCAGAGATCTAATCTAGAAGAGGAGCATATTTTTCTGTGAGGGTCAAGCTCTTGAGGGACAAAAACCCTACCGCAATTTAAGAATTTTCCAAAATATTTTGAAGAAATGTGTATATTATTGGGTCCAATACCCAATTTCCATACATTGCCATACCTTGGAACTTCATCCGAGTTGGTAATCCAAAGCGCTTTCTCTTCTGGGGCGTGGCTTAATGTGGAGGTTGGGCTTGCCGTGCATATGGGTGGGGCTAACCTCAAGCTGTCTCAAGTGCTGCAGGAGTGGGTGGCGAAGTAGGTGGGGAGTGAGGAGTGGCCACGACCAAACACCACTCCCCTTCCCAGAGAAAGAGGAGAGTGACCTGGAGACCCAGAGAAGCAGTGCTTCACCAAGAGACCCCAGGTCAAACCTGCACAGTTCCCAGGTATGGGCATTGGTAATAATTCAAGCTCTGCCCACATGGAGATATCAATCAAGGGGTGTCTTGTCCTAAACATTTGACTGACCATACTCATAAACCAATTAAACTGCGAATTCTACCATTTTGTTTGCAACGATTTTCAATTATTACATAAAAAAAAAACTGAATTACAAATAAAGCACATTTGTAAAGAGTGAAATTACAGAAGTTTATGTTTCAATGTATTGATTCCAAAATGTGATGCCCCTTTCAGCACAGAATGATGGATGACCATGTATAGAGTTTCAGTTGATCCGAGTAATTTATGGGAAACCATATGTTATGTAAGACTATATAAAAAGTCAAGATAGTACACTTGTACACGTGCCTGCTTTAAAACTGGAAGAGCATATGCCGTTAATAATTAAGTACATGGTCATATAAGAAGCTTTATAAGCCATTATAGACAACAAAACCACAACATTCTTATTATGCGTAGTTGAAAGCAATAAATACCAGGGTCCGACGTAAGTCCTTGCCCAAGCATTTAAAGGAGAACATATGATTACATGCTCTTTCATATGAAAAATAGACATCAACTAGGCAAATCTTGCCAGACTTACACTTAGTCCAGGTCTATGTGACACCTTGGAAATGGCAAAAAATGTATCATTACATTGGAACCAATTACTAGCCGTTGCCGTTGGATCTTACTTCCGAAGTAAGTAGCTAAATGCCAACGGAAGTAAATTCTTGCATCGGGATTTAGTTGGTTTCTTCTAATGTTTGTCTGCATTCCCACATCAAGACTGGAGATATTAAAATGCACCACGGACACTTGAGAAATAGATGTGACCTCCGTGTTACTCTAGAACACGCGGAGTGGTGTATGCAAATATATTAGCAGATACGAGAGGTAATTATGAGACCTACAGTTTAATATGAGGTCATTTCCTACACATTTGCATCGACCTTGCTGTCCCCGCATGCCCATACATAAATTAACTTCCACATTAATTTAGTCACCCTGTTAAGCTGTTAAGTATTTTGTGCCCCCAGGGCTAATCACAGAAAATAACATACAGCCTGAAACCCAAGCTATTTACAACCATCTGAAAATGAGTGTAGGAGTGATTACCCTTTCCCCTTTTATGATGTCACGCATGACATCACAGGCGACGCATTACTTTATCAAGTCAAGTTTTACACGCGATAAAAGCTATGCTTCATGTAACATTGTTTTTCCAGTACATACAATTAAATCATATAGTTGTCAGAATTATTTATAACAGACGGCTGAATGTATTAATAAGTATGCATAGCCCAGGAAGGAATACTTACAAATGAATACTGTAGATAATTGTATTTACCATAAACATTTGTGCTCTTATAATTACTCATGTTCGCACGCAAAAGGCCACTATGGAGCATGGAATACATTTCACTCTTAATGGCATTATTCATGCATTATAAAACAAAAATATTAAAGTAAACCTTTAAAGTAAAATTTTTCCGCATTCCCATCACTTTTGATCTTCTATGTTTCTGAAGTCGGTAAAGTATTACTGGCAAAAAGAATTCTCGCCATTTATTATGGTACAATCTTCGATGATGGACTCCTATGGCGCCCTGGAGAAACCTGAGTGGGTGGCTTATAATAGGGGACACCCAGTGGGTGTTCGAGTTTGCATGTCGGACTTTGTTGGAAGTAGCGAAACACTTAAATATTATGTTCGCGATTTTTCTTGAATGAATGCATATGTTCATGTGTGTAAGATTGTCAATGCAGGAGATAGGCCCAGGGTTTTTTTGTGTTCCATCCAGGGGCCCATAGGGCTCCTACTTGTCCTGCCACGGACTCCGGTGCTCTTGTATGGACACTTTGCCCACCCCTGACGTTAGGATAAGATCAAAAAAAAAATTGACGTAGAAGAATATAGTTGATTTATCGTTGACTATACTGTGGCTAGAAATTTGTGGGCCCTTTCACTCATTCATTCATTCTTGTTCGCACACACATTCATTCTTGTTCGCACACACATTCATTCTTGTTCACTCTCTCTCTAAATGTTTCCATACCTTCACTGACGATCACTTCCGCTTCTGTCAACCACTTCCACCTCTGCATCTTCTGCTCTCTGCATCTCCTCTATGCTATCTTCATCTGCATCTCCACCAAAATGGCATCATGTTTGGTGATGTCTGCTCCCCCAATCGGAAGATCACGGGAGGTCACCTGAAGCGCCGCCATATTGTCCTCTGTTCAAGTTAGGGCAAATGGGGATTGAGGAGAGGACGTCACTGCAAGCACCACCATTTTGGTGGAACTTCATGCCAGGCAGGGCCGGCCCTACAATGGGGCCAACTGGGGCAATTGCCCCAGGCGGCACTTTAGAAGGGGCGGCACTTTGCCGCCCCAAGCGTTTTTTTTTTGAAGCGGAAGAGAGAGAGAGGGGCGCCGAGTGGTTTTCGCTTACCCGCTCAGCGCCACTCTCTCTCTCCTCTGCGGCGAGTCTCCCTGTTAGGTCTTGTGCGGCTTGTAATGCTGAGCGCCGGATGTGGCATCAGTTTCCGGCGCTCAGCATTACAAGCCGGCACCGTGGCCAGAGCAGGGAGACTCGCCGCAGGACTCTTCAAAGGTAAGTACCGGGGGGAGGCGCGCGTCGTCGAAGTTTAAAATGCCGGCCCCCCCCCGCCGACGCCGGCGGGGGGGCGGCATTTTAAACTTCGCCCCAGGCGGCGTTAAGTCTTCGGCCGGCCCTGATGCCAGGCTATGTCCGCAGAGATGTGGACGAAGATAGCAGAGAGCAAAGAGAGAATATGCAGAGATCAGAAGATGCAGAAGCGGAAGTGGTCGGCGGAAGTGGTCGGTAGAGAAGGTAGGGAAACATTTAGAGAGCATAAAAGAGAGAGTGAACAAGAATGAGAGTGAATGTGGGCACTGGGCAACGAATATATATAATGTAATAATATAATACATCATATTCTATACTATATTATGTTGTGTTATATTGTAACAAGTACTCGGATAGTTCAACAATGAAAAGTGATGAAAGGTATGAAAAAGGAACATTCTTTATTCTGCCCCATAACAGTTCAAATATATTTAAATGCTGTTATCTTTTTTTAAAAAAAAAAATTCTTGCGGAGGGAAAATTGTGTTCATTGTCAGTTTGGAGGAAAAGTGTTGAAATCTATTATAGAATGAAGGCTTTATTACTGCTCTTCGATTCAAAAGCCAACCATTTTGCAGGCTAAGAACTAGTGCAATCAGCTGGATCATCAAACTCATTTATAACACTCCGAGCTCTCTGCCTTAACCTTCAGCATGCGCTGTTCCTTTCCGAGGTCACACAAATCCCGTTGCTTGCGGTGAACAGTTATACTTCATTATCTGAATAGCATGCCGGCTTTTGACATATACTTTGTTCACATTTCAAAGTACAGAAAGCCGCGCGGAGTGGGTACTTCTAACAGAGGCTGGACAGAGGCTTGATGATTTTAGCCATGTGGAATATATTCATGCATTCACAGCCCGGAGTCAATTTAGATGTGCAATTCATTGAAGAATAAACGCTAATGTTGCTCATTACCTGAACGGAAAGAAAAAAAAAAAGCCTTGAACCGTGGCTTCAAAAGGAACATTAAACCAAAATTATTTGTAGCCCACGTTTATACGAGAAGTGACCACTAAGTTCTGCGTTCCTAGCATTTACTTCAAAGAATAAAATGGCAAGCAGGATGCGATATACTTGTGCTATTATGAGAATGTCGACAAAACATCCTGCTCGGAATTGCCAAAGTGCAAAGCTTCCAAAGCTCTTTGGGAATACCAGGTGGAGTCGCTCATAAAAAGGACACAACGTATGTCACTTTTGATTTATCACCTATGGTTTCCATGAGCTCATTCATTTACATATGCCGGCTGTCTTAGACACAGCTTTGGGAGCAACTTAGGGTTCAATGAAAGCCTGAACACATCAGGTACGATTACCCCCTTAAGGACAATGGGCGGTCCCTAAATCCATTTAAAACAATGCAATTTGAGCCCGTACATGTACGGGCTTTGTCATTAAGGGGTTAAAAGACCGAGGTGTCGTGCTTTAACCATGTAAGTGAAGATGGTGGAAGGTGCTTGTGCCAATGTAAGGCCAAATTAGAACACCAGATCCCCAATCTTATTTTTTGGAGATCACAGTCCTCCAAAGAGTATGTAGACCCTTCCAGGTAAGATTGATGGAGGGTCAGATCTTCTTGAATAAGCGAACCACTGAAGTCTTCAAGGGGACATGAGGACAAAAGATCAATGCACATCCTACACCAAAGAGTAGAGTCTTCAGGTACTTCACTGTGGCATTTTCAGCACGTAGAGTAAAGCCTCCAATATACCAAGTAAGCAAAATAATATACATTAATGCTAATAGAGTATGTATAATATACACATTATCCGCATATCTGGGAGCTTCTGGGCTTCGGCTATCCAGAGCCTGCCCTCGCTTTGCTCAAAAGAGCTTGCAATCTAAATAAATACTATTTCAAAGCGGTGGTGACTTTACAGCTTTACTAAATCATATTACCCCAGATTAGGTCTTCAGAGGGACAATAAAATTTGATTTTAAAAGGTTAAGAAAAAAATTATGACTATAATACATATACTTCTTTGTTAACCTTTAATATTGTATTTTATCTTTTTTTTTTCTTGCATCTGTTCTTTTAGGAGTACTACGGAGTAATACGAGTTTAATGCATGTATATTCAGTAAAAAAAAAATCAGCAAAAATGAAATAAATCTGAATTAGGTTGACAAGGTTAGGCCAAAAAGAATACATATTTATTATTGAGAAAAATACAGGAAACCAAACAAGGTAAAAACGTATTGCTGATTTATCATGTTAACGCATAATAATAAAAAAATAATAAAATTCTGTATAGCCAGGTGATTTATCATGGTCTCTCTCCTTGGGACGGAATGGATGAACATGCCATCGAAACCCTTATCACTGCCATTAACCCTGTCATATTACCTTTCATGTTCATATCAATCAGTGCATTGCCAAATGGGTTTTTTTTTCCACGTCTGTCTATGACCCTTGTGATTGATACTCGCGTGTGTCCCGTCGCAAAAATAAATTCACCGCATTTATTAAATTCTATGTAAAGATAATTGTATGTGGTGTTAGAAACTCGGATGCAACTCGGTTGAGCATAAAAAAATAATTTCCGCTACAAAGCCGCAAAAAAAAAAAATGGCTGCCATTTTCACGGTAACCAACAGTATGTTCTTCTATAAACTTATATACGTTTGTGTGAATATATCTATATATGTAAGACCAGGCAGCCCCGGCACTTTAAGGCCAGCTGTCACAGGCGCCCATATTCTGCCTGAGGCCACGTGATAACGCAACTGATCTACCGCTAGAGCAGCAGCAAGGCAAGTGTGGTTACCATTGGCAACGGACCCACTACCATTTTTGCCTGGTTTGCCAGATGGCCTATTTAGTGAACCAATGGTCATATAATAAAATAAATGTCTGCCTGTGTTTAAAATAAGCCCCTTTACATGTTCATGGTCTCCTCTAGACAGCCCCATCGCTAGTTTGGTGACCATTGCATCCAGGGGGGGGGTCTGTTCAAACCGCCATGCACATGAACATAAAGCACTACCATTGATTTCCACCTAAGTGTTTTCATGTATCTGATTCTTGCCAATCAATGGCAAGAATCATTGAACCACTCGGAGGAGGGCAGCTGCTGCAGCAGAGCTGCAGTTCCAGCATCAGGTACATCCACCTCCACCATTTGGAAGTACTCACAGCGTACTTTAATATGCATTCTTCTTTAGATGGGGTATTATTATTAGTAGTAGTATTTATTTGTTTACTATATACACAGTAAACAAAGTTTGGTTATATGTAGGATACATTGGAAGTCGACCAATAGAAATATGTTTAAAAAGGGAAATTGTACATTTTTTGTGGGCTTTAACAGTCCGAGCCTGGATACTAAAAAGGCTGATCAAGTAACGGGACACATAGCAAATAGCTCTTTTCATTGGATAATTCTGTTTTACTGTGATACACAAATACAAAAACAGTTCCCCAAAACCATCATTTTTTTGTAGAAAAGCATTTTCCCCCGAAGCCTATTCTCTCAAGCAATAAAACAGATGTCTGATGAATGGCGAGGAAGTTCTGGTAAAGCAAAGAAAAGCTCAAGCTATTCAAACAAAGCCATCGCGGGTCGGAAAATCTTTACAATGTGGAATACCTGAATCGCGCATTATGTATTCTCCTTCTCAGAGATTCCATCTATTCATTTGATAGATTTTATTTGATATAATTCCATGATGACTTTCCTAGTTCCCATGCGACGTTCTATTCTAATGACAGCAATAACGCTGCGTTTCCTTAGAAAGTTTATCTCAGAGAATGTTATTGACCTAAAATATTAGACTCTATCATAGAGATTACCTTTATATTATCTCATCTGTCGTATTATAATCTTGGGGTTTTGGGTTTTTTTGGTATTAAAGCATTGCACTTTTTGCAAAACAATGCAAAGCTCTCTTGATGTTTTCAAAAGTCAAGATGTTCCAGAAACATCCTTTGGTACCATTTTGACGTTCTTCAAGATTTGTGCGAATTGTTTGAATTTCCCTTTGAGTGTTCTTCAAGCTTGAGTATTACTGATAGGAGATGTTTATGAATGGTTTTATACCCTATACCCTATATTTAGTTGGAGCATTGATTGATCATCGATGGATCACTGTTTTACAAAGTCTTGGAGCCTACAACATCACAAGGATCTAAAGAATATGAACACATAGACATATAGTTTAGCACTAGAATGACATAGACATGAGTCTGTGGATCCAGCGGTGTATTTAAGTTGGGCGCTCCACTAGGCATCAGTGGAGGAACTACCATGGTCGCAGGGGTCGCGACTGCGACCGGGCCCTGGAGTTCTGCCAGTCAGGGGGCGCAAGGGGGTGCCGAGCGCGATTGCTGGAAACGATCCGCTTCGGCACGTCTTGGGGCCCCCCCTGAAACTAACAAACTGCCAGGGACTCTCTGCTCCCGCCGCCGGCCTCAGCGCTGCGCCAGACGAGTGCTGGAGCGTGAGGCCGATCTGTCTCTGGGAGTGGGTTACCTGGTTAAAGTGACCTACAAAGGGGGAGGGAGCGAGTGGGTAGATCGTGAAATGGGGCGAGAGGTAGATCGTGAGAATGGGGGGTTGGGGGGAGAGGGGTATGAATCTGGAGGAATGGGGGAGAGGGATAGATCTGTGAGAAGGCGGCGTTAGGGGGGATGAGGTTAGATTTGAGAATGGAGGGTTGGGGGGAGAGAGGTTTAGATTGCTGAGAATGGGGGTGGGGAAGAGGTAGGATCATGAAATGGGGGGTTAGGGGGGAGCAGGGTTGGGGAGAGGTTGGGGGGGAGATTCTCGCACCGGGGCCCTGAGGTTTCTAGCTACGCCCCTGCTAGGCATTAGCCATAGTGATGCCCTCACCTATCCTCTAGGACTCCCATAGCCACCATTCTCTCTTCTGAGCACCAGGATATGATGTCATACCCTGATACTCAACCTCAGAAGACACTGAATACAATATAGTATGATGCCCGTGCTAGCTAGACAAAGACCCCTGTAGGCTAAAGAGACTAGTTAAGGAGATCAGAGGTCTCCCTTGTAACTGGCACTTTGAGTAGTGGTCCTACCGCTGGAACTATTACATGCAACTTCTTGGCTAATATTGCTCCTTGTTATCAAACAGCAGTGAATTACTTATCTAATGAGTCTTCTTCCACAGCACCATACTTCACTCTACTGACATTGAATTAAGGTGTCAAAGGAGAACGGTGGGTGCTAGAGTGGAGGTGTCAGCCACAGAACACACTTGACGTAGGGTTCTAGACGCTTAGATCTTGGCTGCTCAGCAGTGACATTAATACAAAAGTTTATAAGCGCCTTGTTTAACATTATCGATATCCGAAATTCATCAGAGAGAAGCATCCGAAATCCTAATTAGTTAAAACTCTTTTGATCATTTCTCTTCAAAGACCCAAGGATGGCTATTATATTTAAAATGCTCTTGGTTTGCAATATGTTGGATATTAATCACTCAATTATACCTTTAATTAACGTTGTACGCATTTTGATACCTTTTAAAGACTTTTTACATCTTTAGTCATAACTCATTAGCTTTACTGTACTTTTATATATCCTCATAATTAACAGTTCACGTGAAATCTTACTTTTCGCGTTGACGTTAAGAAGCAGGTTGTGTTGAAGGATTTTGAAGCAATTCCACGTTCCTCGTCACATCGCAGCATTTCATTTTCTTTCTGTAGCACAACACCTGTTATGAATGATTCAGACCCGACTGAACCGAATGACGGAATCTTTTAATTGCAATTAAGAACGTTATGAAGCCGGAGCACTCTGCAAGTCAAGCTTTCAATATTTACCGTGCAAATCCACAAATCATTATAGGGACAAATATTAACGGAGGATCAAGGGATTTCATTGTCAACATTTAATATTTTTTTATTTGCTAGAATGGGGAAAAAAATACAGTTGCGGGCATTACTTTTTCATTACCTGCCCAAAAGCTTTTATTTCATTTCTGCTGAAAGTGGAAGTCGCACAGAAATGACCCCCTACACTGCATACAATAATCCTCCCCCCAGCGCT
>VKOC01012282.1:0-12949 GCA_009364415.1 Spea multiplicata
GCATGTGCAAGGGGGGCATCAGAAGCCGGAGCGGGAAAACTCCGATAACCGGCCGTAGGCCAAGGCTTAAATGTGATGGAAGAAAGTATCTCTTCACTAAGACGGTGATAGATATGTGGAATAGCCTTCCAGCAGAGGTGGTAAAGGTTAACGCTATAAGCGATTTGCATAAGACTGTGTTGAATAGAACGCAATGCCGAAGTAATGATTGATTTCTTACAGCCGGGTGGATAGACGGGCCGGACGGTGATTATCTGCCATTATATTCTAGGGACCGAAGGGCCAACGTAGTTTGTGATCAGAGGAGCTGTCAGACGGCAGGGAATCTCTTCTAATATCCCACGACAGCTGCACCGTCCACATATACACATCCCCTCTGTCCACTGCCCCCTCTGCCAGTCCCATCCCACTCGCGCACTCGCACTTTTTCCTCCCCGCACGTCTCCAATATTCTCTACATCTCGTAATGCTTCCCACCCTCTCTATTTATGAGACTCTGTTGTGCACTTTTGTAAAGCTGACACCAGTTAAACCAGTTTGGAGGAGGCTGGGGAGGAGTAATTGGGTGTTTGGTACCAGCTGACTAGGGTGGGGGCAGAGAGAGGAGGGGGAAAGAAGGGAGGAGAGACTGGGGAGAAAGAGGGGATTGAGAGGAGGGGGATGAGCAGCCCGGAGGGGGGGTGTGGAGCGAGTTAAAGTAAGGTGGAGAGAAGCGGATTACAGCGAGCGGCAGCATGGGGGACGACGAGAATTATTATGGAAAGCACGGTAAGTGCCATGCTGGCGAGAGGCAGCGACGTAAACAATGATTCAGCCAGCGAGGACTCACGAGTCTCCTTACGAGAAAATACCAATCAGGAAAAACTGAGTTGCTTTTAATCCGCGCTCAGGGGGTCACTGTACATTCGGTATACACCTAGCAGCGTGTGAGCCAGTCCTGATAATCTGCGGAGAGGGGGTTGCTATACACTAGGTATATACCTTGTGGCGTGTGAGCCAGTCCTGGTACTCGGGGGTCAGGGGGTCACTGTACATTAGGTATATATCTTGTGGCGTGTGAGCCAGTCCTGATACTCCCGGTCAGGGGGTCGATATACCTCGTGGCGTGTGAGCCAGTCCTGATACTCCCGGTCAGGGGGTCGATATACCTCGTGGCGTGTGAGCCAGTCCTGATACTCCCGGTCAGTGGGTCGATATATCTCGTGGCGTGTGAGCCAGTCCTGATAGCCGTTGGGTCAGATATGAACTCGCCTGGAAAGGCTGATCCAGCAAACCGCGAAGAAACTCGATGACGCCGATGTTTATTCTTATGGTGCGGCTTTAACGTGAAACCGCTAAGTGGCATTCCCTGAGAGGTGGCACGGAGTGCGAGTAAACATAACCTGTGCGCTCATTCCCTCACTTTATGAGCCTCGGCCTCTTCTGCTGGAGGTCTGTTCCATTTATCTACCACCTTCTCAGTGACCTTCCTTGCGTTACTTAGTATGGGCAAAGGGAAATGATTTGGAGCGCGTGTACGTATAGCCGCCTCTGACACCCCGGGAAGGATCCGTAGACGGAGAACCTGCGGGGGTCTGCGGCGGCGGTGCCTGCGCTGCTGATCACACGTACTGTGATCAGCAAGCTGAGCCTCCTAAACCCACCAGGAACTTGGCCTGTGAGCTTACAATCAACCCTTATGGCACAGAGTCCTCGGCTCCTGCATGTGTGATCTTCCCTTCATTATGTATACGGTAGCCATGTGGTATATATGACTTGTACAGCGCCGCAGAGTATGTTGGTGCTTAATGAATAAATGATCAAAGGTGAAATGCGCGGCTGGTGTTCGGGGGCCGCAGGTTCCAGGGTTGTACGGCGTGCAGCTGCAGTATATATCGCATTATAGGCTCCGTGTGTTTTTGTATACATCAGTAAGTGTTGCGTTATATGTTGCCGTGCTGCCGGTTCTCGGCACGCGTGTAGAAAGGGCTTTCCTGCCTCTGACTGGCAGCTTCATGCCGAAAGTGCGCTGCAGCTTCTCCTAAAGCCTAAGCCCTCAAGCCTTTTTTATTTTAAAGACTGTATATTAAAGTATATGCAGTTTATTTTAATATACACTCTTCATTGGCGGGGCTATATGGGGCACTATATGGCCAGAGGCCCAAGCGCCTGCCTCTCGTAGTTTGGCTAGGACTGGTGGCTATGTAGGCAGACCGTACATTTTCTATAGGGGGCTGATTGTGGAAACCTATAGATCTCCACCCTTGAGTATTTTCTAACCGTTTCTCAACCATTTGTTGCCAAAACACAGCGTGATCAGCGAGTACTCAGACTTTTACCTAACTGGGTTTTCTAGAATTTATGAAGTCATCGAAATCTGCCGCATCAGGAGGGGGGGGAAAATGACTCCTTTTACAAGAGTAAAAAATACTTAGAAATCCCTAAAAAAGAGAGCGCGGGGACGGAGCGGCTGAAATCTTCATCCGGCGAACACCTGAAGAATTCGCTTAACAAACTGTATAAAGTATAAGGTTTAAGGTTAGGAATGAGACCAGGTCTTACGTAATGAATTATTCCCAATACGGGTGTGTGAATGTGAGGACTAATGTTACATTCAGCAGAGACGGTTGGACGCCGCCTATGAGGGATGATAAACCCTTCTTAGGCCCAGCCTAGGGCATCTCTGCCTCTCCCCGGTCGGGACCCTGACTGCATTAAAGGATGCGCCGTGTCGTGTCATATCTGGGCACTCCGTCCAAGATGGCCGCCACCTGGACCTTCTGTCCTAGGCTTAGTCTCCTCATTGTGTCTTCTGTGAGACTGTGAAGTTGCGACATCAAAGTCGGGTCCAAGTTGCGTCAGAGAGCGTTTCTCACTCCAACGATGCGGAGTGTCCCGAGGCTCGAGAACCTGCGGCTGCGGCAGGGGTTCTATGTTCCGCTGTCACTCCTTCTCTTTATGTAGAATCCCGTCTGGTGTTGGCGTAGGTGGAAGGAGCGACCCCCCCCGTACTTAACCCAAAAAGTACATAAACCTCCCGGTTCCGTGACCCAAGATAATTCAGGTTGGACCCGTCTTGTCCTGACCCTGCCTGTTGTTTTTATGACTTGGTTCAGAGCCTTTTTTTCCCGGGGATTTGTTTTCCTGGAATTCTCGAGGGCTCCGTCTTCTCGCCCGCTGTATGTCCGCTGGGCGACCCGTGTAACGACAGGGAAATCGGTTACATGTTTGGTGTTTTGTATAAATTCGCGTGGATCGTAACGTTTCTAATTAGGAAACTGAACACATCTCTCACGTGGGAGATGCCTGCGAGGTGGGCAAAGGGGCGAGTGCAGACACCCACCCCTAAGGGAGACGCCGCGTAAAGCTATAGGGACCTCTCGGCTGTTACAGGCGTTAAAGGGTTGTGGCTGACTGTGGCTCCGGTGACGTGCGTGCGCAGGAGGTGGCACATTTCTTTAGCGGGATTTGTTTTTGTCGCCTTTCATGTAAATATTAGAATACCGGGCCGGATTTAGTTACCGATGTGATCGAGGCGACACCGGGGAGGACAGAGACAGCTGGAAACTACGTCATCGAGAATTGTTGGTGTTTGTGTCACGCACGGGGGGGTAACTACGGACCTAGACATCCCGCTTTCAGTGTATCGCTAATCTAGCCTGGGGTCAGGGTGAAAGTTTGATTTATTTTATACAGGATTACTTTCACTCTTTATGTCTTGGCTTTAAATAACACAAAGTCTGACACCCTACGGTGGGAGGGACAGACTCCGTGCCCCATAGCCCCCTCCTGTCTGTGTCACCCTGCGGTGGGAGGGGCAGACTCCGTGCCCCATAGCCCCCTCCTGTCTGTCACCCTGCGGTGGGAGGTGGGTATTGGGGCAGTTGCTGCGCAGGGTATCTTATTATATTGTTGTCATTGTTGTGTATTTTATTATCTCTAAGCTCTGCCGGCCTGTGGGTTTTGCGTGACGTTTATTACGTGCCGGGTGTCTGAGACCTCCTCGCGCTGGCATCGGCCGCCCAGACGGTTTCACAGACAGGAAGTGGCGGCTGTTGCTACGTTGTTGTGAAGTTGATCTCAAGCTGCCCCTGCATGTGTGTACTGAGTATGTATACACGCAAGCATCGGCACATGTACAAACTATACATGTACAGATTCCCATTCAACCTCACGCAATGTAGCCGAGAGGGCAGATTTTGCATCATTGCGCCTTATTTAAAGGGTCCCTTTAACCCTTAGAATGCCAGGCATGCTGCCCTGATAACAGGCTTCTATTGGGGGGGGGGTGACACCAAGCAGCAGGTAACAGATAAAATGTAAGCTTTTTCAACAAAACAAACAAAAGTACAAAAATTGGCCCAGCCTCTGGGAAGTATGGGGCCCAGCACTCAGAAGGTTAAACCACGTAAGTGAATGTGTATATTTATACATGAGTTAGAGACCTCACCTTCTCCGGCCCTCCCTTAAAAATAAATAACGTTAATGCCCAAGCAGTGTTTAGTGGATACGCGCTGGGCGTGTTCGGCGTTCGTGTTCTCGTGTGAATGTGTTTGTGTGGATAGTGTTGCAGGATGCCTGTGTGTTTGTACTGTAATGTCCATGTATTGTAATATAGGGGGTTATAAGTCCAGGGAACGGTTATGAGACCCTTGAGGGGGCCTGAACACGTTGGTCTTTAGCAGCGATGGTTGTCTCTGGTATGGGCTTGTCATAACGTAGAGCGGGGCGGCCCATGGCCCCTGTACTCTGTATCGGGTAGAAACTTCTCTAAATTAAAGAAACATGTCCCCCGTGGGCCGTTAGAAATGTTGAGCGTGTTGGTCAGGGGGTCGGTGCCGGTGTGAGGTCCGACACCGGAAATGGCGGTCAGACGCAGGCAGGTGATTCTGTTCACATGTATGCAGATTACAGAAATGTCATTAACGTGTATATGTGTGTGTGTGCACGCTAGTGTTGATGAAGAGACCGGCACGTAATGTTACGTTTGTCATTTCAGGTGAACCGCAAAAGTATGATCCAAATTTCAAGGGTCCGATACAAAACCGGTAAGTCTCTCTGGAAACCCGTTGAAAAAACGTCTCTGTAATGTATTTCACAAAACTAACGCAACATAGTAATGTGAGAGTTATTGGGGCCTTATTCACTAAACCGTGAATTACAAGTCTGGGCCTTATTCACTAAACCGTGAATTACAAGTCTGATCATAACGTGACGCACAAGTTATTAATGTTGGGGGTTTTTTTGTACGGAAATACTGTTGGTTATTTTTGTTTTAATGTATTATTCTTACTTCAAATGAATTTGCAAATTAGCGCACGTAGGAATAAGTGTCACATTTTGGTATGAATTTTTTTTTTTTTTTTTTTACATTTATTTCCTGGGTTGTTTTTTCATGCCCGCCTGCAGAGTCTAAAATATACAAATGCGGTGCGTTTCTGTAAACGCTTGCAGAAACAGGAAGTCGGCCTGCATGTGAAGCGTATAAAAGGAAACTTTTTTAAAAAAATTTTTTATTTTTTATATAATTAACTCATATTTGACACCAAAAACGTGCATGTCATCAAATAGCTATTTTTGATGGATTTAACCTCTAAAGGAAAGGCAAACTGATAAATTCTTTTTTCCTCCCCGTTATTTTCTGTAGGGGCTGTACGGATATACTGTGCTGTATCATTATAGTCCTGGCCATTATAGCCTATGTGGCTGTAGGGATTGTGGGTAAGTGAAGGCAGATCTTCGATTTACTAAATCACACCATTGCCTCTGTTAACCCCGTGTGTGCATTTCTCACACCCCGCTGTGGTTTCGCATTAACGTGAGGAAGTACAAATTTAGTTTCACGTCCGCCGCGCGGCTTTGCGAACTCGCGTGACTTATCCGTTATATCGCCCGTACCGTGCCTAGGGGAAATATGGAGTGTTCATTACCGCTTATGGCTATGTTAGTAGCCAACTTGGGCATCCATTTGCCACGTTAGAGGGAAGGGAACGTTGGCATAAAAATAGGTCACTATATACCCCTCTATTGGTTCTTTAATTGACAAGCGGTCATCGACCTGTATCTTAAACCCAGAATAATTCCGTATTAATTCGTATGATTGGTAGCCAAACCCCTGTTTAACCGAGATTCTCACCGCTTGCCATTCCTTGTTTGCTCCTCGCAGCCTGGACCTACGGAGATCCGCGCAAGGTGATCTACCCAACGGATAGCCGGGGGCAATTCTGCGGCCAAGCTGGGACCCCTTATGAGTGAGTGACCCCCACCATGGACGGTGACGGATATTCTCCCTCTTACTGCCGTTTAACCCTTCGATCTCTCCTCGATCTTCCAGGAAGAAACCTTTCTTATTCTATTTTAACATCATGAAGTGTGCCAGCCCGCTCGTCCTGCTTGAATTCCAGTGTCCGACCACACAGGTAAACGCGTTCCGCTTCCGCTGTTACAATGTGCCGCGGCCGTCCCTTCCATCGGTAGCTTCCTCAGACCTAACCAACTGTCCCTGTTACTTGGATCCTTACCGATAGAGATGGAGATCTCGACAATAAATCTGGCACCGCTAGTCCATGCCAAAATCTAATTGAAGGCTCTTGAGGTCAGACTTTGTTCTGCATACGTAGCAGAGGGAGTCCCAGCTACAGACAGATCTCGGTTAGGGGATATTACGTGTCTGTAGATCTGAGACCAGTTCCCATCGCAAAGCTTGTGCAAGTTATCAATCACGCAGCCTACCCATGCTTTGACTGCTGTGGACTACAACTCCCAGCATGCTTGGCTGCAGAGAGACACTGACGCATTTCAGCTTATTAGCTGGGGTTTAGTTTGCTAATTTTTCACCAAAGTAAGTCAGTGAAATGAAAACAAACACCTTGTCGTGTATTCAGGATGGCGCTGTGACCCGGTGTGTTATTTATTTGCTCTTCCAGATCTGCGTGGAGAAATGTCCGGATAGATTCCTCACGTACTTATCAGTCGCCACCACTCAGCAAAACTTCGATTATTACAGACAGTTCTGCAGGGAGGGATTCAACAACTTCGCTAAGGTAAAGACCACATTATGTTCATTAATGATAAATAGATAATCATATACAACGCGGGGCGTTCATTATCGGTGTATAGATACTCGGTATTATTATACAGCGCGGTGTTCATTATCAGTGTATAGATACTCGGTATTTTAATACAGCCGCGGGGCCCGTTTAATTATCTGGTGTATAGATAAAACTCGGTAATTATTATACAGAGCGGGGCGTTCATTATCGTGTAATAGATACTCGGTATTATTATACAGCGTGGGGCGTTCATTATCAAAGTGTAATAGATACTCGGTATTATCAGCGCCGGGGTTCATTATCAGCGTATAGATACTCGGTATTATTATACAGCGCGGGGCGTTCATTAATCAGTGTTAGATACTCGGTATTTATTATACTAGCGCGAAGGCGTTCATTATCAGTGGTATAGAATCTACGGCTAATTAATTATAACAGTGCGGGGTTCATTTCAGTTTATAGATAACTCGGTATTATTAATACAGCGACAGGTGTGTTCAATTAATCAGTGTATGATACTCGGTATTATACAGCGCGGGCGTTCATTATCAGTGTAATAAGATTACCGGTATTATTATACAGCACCGGGGCGTTCATTATCAGTGTATAGATACTTCGGTAAGTTATTATACAGCGCGGTGTGTTCATATTCAGTGTTACGATACTCGGTATTATTAATACTAGCGCGGGGATTCCATTATCGGTGTTATAGAGATACTCGGTATTATATACAGGCGCGGGGTTCCATTATCGGTGTATTAGATACTCGGTATTAATTATACAGCGCGGGGTTCAATATCATAGTGTATAGATACATCGGTTAATTATATACAGCGCGGTGGTGTTCATTATCAGTGTATAGATACTCGGTATTATTTAATCAGCGCGGGGTTTCAATTATCGGTGTATAGATACTCGGTAATATTATACAGCGCGGGGTTCATTATCAGTGTAATAGATTACTTATCGGTATTATTATATCACGCGCTGCGTTCATTATCGTGTATAGATACTCGTATTATTATACATGCGGCGGGGCGTTCATTATCAGTGTAAGATACTCGGTATTATTATACAGCGCAGGGCGTTCATATCGGTGTATAGATACTGCTGTATTATTTATACAGCGGCGGGATCATTATCTGGTGTATAGATACTCGGTATTATTAATATACAGCGCGGGGTTCATTATCGGTGTATAGATACTCGGTATATTATACAGCTCGGGGTTCATTTATCAGTGTATAGATAACTCGGTATATTATATACAGCGCGGGGCGCGTTCATTATCGTGTATAGATACTCGTATTATTATATCAGCGCGGGGCGTTCATTATCGGCTGTAATAGATGCTCGGTATTATTATGCAGCGCGGGGCGTTCATTATCGGTGTAATAGATACTCGGTATTTAATTATATACACGGCAGGGCATTCATTATCGGTGTATAGATACTCCGGTAAATTATTACACAGCGGCGGGCAGTTCATTAATCGGTGGTATAGATACTCGTAAAATTAATTATACAGCGCAGGTTCATTAATCAGTGTAATAGAATACTCCGTATTATTATAGCAGGCGCGGGGCCGTTCATTATCAGTGTATAGATACTCGGTATTTATTATACAGCGCGGGGCGTTCATTATCAGGTATAGATACTCGGTATTAAATTATACAAGCGCAGGGTTATTATCAGTGTATAGATACTGCGGTATTATTATACAGCGCGGGCGTTCATTATGCGGTGTATAGATACTCGGTAATTAATTAATAACAGCGGCGGGGGCGTTCATTATCGTGTATAGATACTCGGTATATTATACAGCGCGGGGTGTTTTCATTATCAGTGTATAGATACTGCGGTATTATTATACAGCGCGGGGGTGTTCTATTATCAGTGTATATGATACTCGGGTATTAATTAATACAGCGGCGGGGCGTTCATTATCAGTGTATAGAATTACTAGGTAATTATTATACAGCGCGGGGGGTTCATTATCAGTGTATAGATACTCGGTATTATTATACAGCATGGGGTTCATTATCAGTGTATAGATACTCGGTATTATTATACAGCGCGGGGCGTTCATTATCAGTGTATAGATACTCGGTATTATTATACAGCGCGGGGCGTTCATTATCAGCGAATAGATACTCGGTATTATTATACAGCGCGGGGCGTTTGTTATCAGTGTATAGATACTTGGTATTATTATACAGCGCAGGGCCGGTGGTTTAGCCGCACGGCTCTTCCTTCCGGCTCGTTCATTATGGTGGATGTGATGCACCGGTTAGTATTTATTATCCATCTCTCTCCTATGCAGAGCCCGGCTGAGGTGCTGAGAGATCGCGATTGTCCCGCTATGATTACCCCCAGCAAGCCGTGTGAGTATGGGGGGCCGTGGTCTTTTCTTTATTTTTTTATTTATTGTTTATATTCCATAGCGCTGTACAATGAGTAGACCGAACATAACATGTAGTATACACCATAACAATTTGTCTTACAGAAACAGATGAGGAGGGCCCTGTTCAAAGGAGCTTACAATCCTATTTTTTTTCCTCTTCCTATATCGCCTTGTAACTTATAATGTGGCTTACTTATTCCCAATTCTTGTCCTCCAGTCACGAGAAGATGTTTCCCAGCCATAAATTTAAAGAAAGGGGTCGTTATGGTTGGAAACGCGACTACATTCGACGACGGAACCACGAACAAACATCGCAATGTAACGGATCTTGTGGAGGGAGCCAAGTGAGTGACGCTCTTCTAGTGAACCACCGATCCCACTTACTGGGTCGTTGGTCTTCACTTAGATTCAGGAGCCATATGCCTATCCCATAGATATTTACATTCCCGCACTGTGTTAACCTCTACCCTTTCTCCTGGGAGGATGTTCCACTTATCTACTACACGTTCCTTGAACCCAAACCCAGCGGCAGCTTTGCTACCGAGACTCTCCGCCATGTTTAGCTTCCCCAACTTATGATACTGTTATTAAATGTGCATCCACAATCTCTTTATGGTTGAGTTGGCTCCATTTTTTTGTCCTGTACAGAAAAGCCAACGTGGTGTTAGAAGCTCGCCAGGTGGCCATGAAGGTGTTTGAGGACTACACCGTGTCGTGGTACTGGATAATCATGTAAGAGAGAGTACTTTGTGGCAGTAACGCTGTCCTCGGCCAGCCAGAACCGGCATGTCTCTGGTGGGGTGTACATTGGTGGTGTGATTATTAACCCTATGTGTTCTTCTGCCCAGAGGTCTGCTGATCGCCATGGTGGTCAGTTTGATATTTGTGGTCTTGTTGAGGTTCCTGGCTGGCATTATGATCTGGGTGATGATTGTCCTGCTGATAGCGGTAATGGGCTACGGTGAGCATCCCGATAACGTGCCGCCCAACCTCGCGGGTTGTACCCGCCAGGACTCCGATGTATAATCGTCCTCTTGCTACGTCTCTGTCACCTCCAGGGATCTTTCACTGCTACATGGAATACGCTCAGCTGAAGGGGCAGGCCGGCTCGGATGTCACGCTCACGGATATTGGGCTGCAGACGGACCTTCGCGTGTATCTGCACCTGCGCCAGACGTGGTTGGCGTTCAGTAAGTTGTATGAAATATGAGGGGTTTAATGATTGGCGCCGGTGATCTACCTGTTATACATTTTCTGATAGTCCTTCCCTATGTATAACACTCACAAGCTTCTTATTCCGCTACCAGTGATCATCCTCTGTATCGTGGAGGTCATCGTGATCCTTCTGCTTATATTCCTGAGGAAGCGGATCCTGATAGCCATCGCACTTATAAAGGAGGCCAGCAGGTGAGGAAAGCCTCGTTACGCCAGGTGAAAGTGTTGCATTGAACGCTGGGAGAAGAGCCGCCGAGGTACAATAGCGACATTGATTCAGATTTTTCCCGCAATTTGGTCATCTTATATTTAGGCCTTTTTTTTTTTCTTTTTTTTTTCTTCTTTCGTTGAGATCCCAATTTTGGGGAATTTTCTTATAAACGAGCAAATACGGTATAAAAGTGCTAACCCCAGTGCACTTCTGCGTGAAGCATTGGCGCTGGGCCTGTATAGTGCAGCGAGTCCTTCCTAATGAGTAGTGCAGGTGACTTGAAGAAGCTCTTCTCACCATTCGTCTTTTCCATGACTGTCCATCTGTTGGTAACTTTTTCCTCCTCTCTCTCTCTCTCCTCAGGGCAGTAGGACATGTCATGTCCTCCATGGTGTTCCCTCTATTCACATTCCTGCTTGTGTGTCTCTGTATCGCCTACTGGGCCATCACTGCCGTGTATCCTTATACCGCCGAGAACTTCTCACCCTTCTACAACCATTAACTCGTATACAATGCTTTCATCCCCCGCTGCTTCTCCTCCTCATGTCTTCGCCCCCAGGTCCTCTGATACCAGCCGAATTCACTCTAAAACACAACAGAAATCTCTCCACCTCCTAACAAACCCAAAGTTTCTGGTCCTTTTTGTCATCTGATGACACCCAGTGACCTCTGCGTAAACATCCTTATATCTTATGAGGAAACCCTGTGCTTCAGCTTCATCCTTTTGTAGCACTTGGTGCCACCTCCATGACATGTGGAAAGTCACTCCTCGGATCGGGGCTTCCACTCGCGTAACACTCATGCTTAAAGGCCAGCGTCGGCCCCAGGGCATGCGCGATGTGTAACGCAGGTTTCGGAGGTGGCCATAACCCACAACATGTGCAAACTACAGTCCTGCGGGGTATCGTAATGGCGGAAGACTCCTCCTAGTTACTATTCCTTAATGATGCCGCTTCAGCTTTCTGTCCACTTCCAACCAAGCCGTCTATAAAGTGTTTAATGATTCCCAATGTGAGTACGCTGGCGCTACCTGCGACCCAGAGGTGAGTACCTGAACCGACACTTACAACATACGCACATCAAAAGGACAGCATATAGAAAGTCTTTCCATACATTACAAGAAACCTATACTTTGTGTATGGACAAGGAGCGAGCTTGTATGTCCCCGACTGTTCCCTCTGCCCAACAAACCCTTTGGGTAGCCGTTCTTCTCTGAGCTTTCATAGTAATTTACTTTCAAACTTTTTGGCCAAGTATTGGTTGTAAATTGTAAACAATGGGAGGTTTCCGCTAAGACCCAGTGTTTTTTGCGTAGTGTGGAACATATATGCCCAATACATGGAGAAATATTTTGCTTTACATGTTGTATTGTTTTTGGAACATTTTTCTGCTCGGTATAAACCATTTTTTTCCCACCCAGACCTTCAACTCTACCAATATCACCCAAGCGTGCCGTGATGCCCGGTGCCAGTTTGCATTCTACGGCGGGGAGACCTATTACCACAAGTACCTTATAGGGTTTCAGATCTACAACGCCTTCATGTTCCTGTGGTTGGCCAACTTTGTTATCGCGTTGGGGCAGGTCACTCTGGCTGGGGCGTTTGCTTCCTATTATTGGGCCTTCAAGAAGCCGGATGACATGCCGGCGTTCCCCATCTTCTCATCCCTGGGCCGGGCGCTGAGGTGAGCTCCTTGACTGATGGCGTGCGTGTGGTGTAGATGCCGTAAAATAATTGCAATCGGTTCACGCTGTTTTCCGTTGGCGCATGTTGCAGGTATCACACGGGTTCTCTGGCGTTTGGATCTCTCATTCTTGCCATCGTTCAATTAATCAGAATTATGTTGGAGTATCTGGATCATAAACTCAAAGGTAAGAGCGCTACACCTCCTGATCAAAATGCACACGTGTTTTATGATGCCTGAGCAGGAGAACATGTCATATGTACACGTCGTATACTATTCTTCAATTCACATATGAATACAAACTAAGGTCCGGGTTTTAGAGTATGGAGGATCTATGCTGCATGAAGTTTGTTCAGGAGGGGGCTATGGGGCACGGAGTCTGTCCCTCCCACCGCAGGGTGACAC
>VKOC01012303.1:0-10497 GCA_009364415.1 Spea multiplicata
GTCCCTTATAAAGGCTGCTTAAACCAATAAACAACAACAAGGCAGGGATAAATTAACGGGAATGAAAAAGTCATGAGGAAGTTAACGCCTTTGACGTTAGTGGCTCAAATGCTTTAAATCAAGGGAGCCCAGGTGATAACTTTGAAGCCCCAAAGTGCTTCGCTGTGAAGAAAAACGTTAAAAAAGGTAGACACCAGATCCCCCAGCCTTTGGGGTCACACTCTCCAAAGGGATATTCATGGTCCCTCCCCGAAACGGGAAGTACGACTGAAACTGCCATCTCAGACAGGGGGTAGGCCAAAGGCTAGCATGGGTTGAGACAGCTTGACCACGGGACTTCAGGTTATCCCAACCCTAAGGCCAGAGGAAAAAGCTTTCCCTCCCTGACAGGGAAACGATAACCCATAAAGCGATGAGCCGAGCCCAGACCCATCCGCCTCCTCCCAGATAGTTGGGGCAAACTGTGGCCAGGCTGCATTTTCCAGCACCCTCTGATCAGTGTACAAAATGGAAAGCTATGGTCTTTGCCGGCATCCAAGTAAAGTCATCTGTCACATTTGATGTTTACAAAAAGTGAATCAGAAAATAAAGAATATCACTCTTAATTTTATTATTTATAGCTCTATCTCTTAATATTATTATTTATAGCTCTATCTCTTAATATTATTATTTATAGCTCTATTTCTTAGTTATTCAGCGCCATATTTTCCAACTGTAACATCACATCTGAGTCCACCAAAAGCACTGTTGTGGCATTTAATTTCCTTTCATTTCCTGTGGTCTCTTGGTGAATATTGTTGTTTAATTCTACAGTGAGTCCAAGCAGGAAGTTGCTACACACTTCCTGTGCTATATACAATACCTTAGCAGACTGTACTTGTGCCTCCGCCACTAAACTGTGTCCTTGTGGGCCCTTTGTAAAGTTAAAATCATGCAGATCTAAAAGCAATACAAACATGCCATTAATCAGGAAGACATAGAACTCCCCACATGCTGTTAACGCTACATATGATATTGGATAATTACATGATTTTGCTATTTACATGACGAAAAGTCATGATTTTATTAAAGACACGGAGGCGAGTATTGCTTAACTCTTTCTTTACTGGATAGAAATAGCAGCAAGAAAAAAATGAATAAAGGTACAAAAGAAAAACATCTATAGGATAACATGTGACCCCAACAACCAATCCAACAGCAGACTGTCTCATAATGCCAAACTCCTCCTCCAAAACTTCCTCTTTCTTAGCTGGCGAACGTGAAGAAAAACTTGGAACCAGCAGTCAAAACGAACGTCAGGGTCCCGAAATCCACATCTGGGAGAAACGTAGAACAAAGAAACCTCCTGGAATCCCTTTAGGCTGCAGAAGAAACAAGAAATAGTAGGGGATTCCTCGGTTAGTACCAGCGGACCAAACAGAAAGATACGGCATAGGCAACAAATAGACTGTTAAACTGGCAATGAAAATACAGAACATCATTCACAATCAAAGATGTAATGACAAGAGAAAAAATAGATTGATCATAGAAGTATGCACCCAACACTTACCCATACCAGAATAAATCATCGGGAGGGAACGAGGACAATCAGACGAAGGGAGGGAAGCAATACTCGCCTCCGTGTCTTTAATAAAATCATGACTTTTCGTCATGTAAATAGCAAAATCATGTAATTTTATGACAAGACACGGAGGCTCCTATTGCAAGTTTAAAGCTGTGCAATAAACGAGGAGAAAAGATTAGGGGCAGGTTTGAAATAAAATTCTTTAAATGTAGAATGTCTGGACCAATCTGCCGCTTTCATAAGATCCTCCAAACGGCCACCAAAAGTAATGACTTTGGTAGCCACTGCACTCCTGGATGAATGAGCCCCAAAAACCAAGGTGTCCACCCCGGCGAGCTCCATAATACGCCGCAACCAGCGGGCCAAAGTTGTAGAAGACACCGGACCGAATGGAGCTTTGAATGAAATAAAAAGATTAGGGTGTGATAGAGATCGAAGCTCCGCTGTGCGAGCTTCATACTCCCGAAGACAAGCCACTGGACATAAGGCCAAATTAGATGGAAAAGCCGGATAAAAAACAGAAGTGATCGACGTTTTTGTCCGCCTGGAAATGTTAAAGGTTACCCCGTCCGGGCCGAAGGAACGATTGTCAAAATCCAAAGCACGGACATCGGCTACTCGTTTGCACGAGATCAGACACAATAAAGTAACCAGTTTGGCCGATAAGTCCTTTAAGGAGAGGTCTTCATTCCGAGGCCAGGCCTCCAGGAAGGAGAGAACACAGGAGACATCCCAGGTAGTGGTATACTTAGGACGAGGAGGTCTACTATATCGAACACCTTTCAATAGACGACAAACCAAAGGGTGTTTCCCGATCGGACAACCATTCAGGCCTCCATGCGAAGCAGAAATGGCAGATCTGTAAACATTAACAGTCCTGTAAGCTTTGCCGTCCTCAAAAAGAGATGTAAGAAATTGGAGCACCGCATTCAAAGGTGCTGAAGCGGGATCCAAGTCCCTAGCCACGCACCAACGGGACCAAACTCCCCAAGCTGATCCGTAAGCCTTTCTGGTTCCCGGAGCCCAAGATGCTGCCAAAAGCCGATTAGTCGTGTCCGATACGCCGCGGATTGACCAAGGTTCCCGGAGATCAACCATGCTATCAGAAGCAGGGAGCCCTCCTGTACCAAAGGATGGGGATGACCCTCCGGATTCCGAAGAAGGAAGAGAAACGATGGCAACAACCTGGGATGATCTATCGACATTTCCAACAGAGAAGGGAACCACGGTTGCGACCTCCATAGTGGTGTAATGATCACCAACTGAACCCCTTGACGTCTGACTTGGAGTAGGGTACGAGGTATCATGGAAAAGGGGGGAAACGCATAGTGGAGGTTTCCCGTCCAATCCTGCGCGAACGCGTCCACTGCCACAGCTTCCGGGTCCGGGCGCCAGCTGAAGAACTTCGGGAGCTGAGCGTTGAGTCTGGAGGCGAACAGATCTGTACATAAAGGACCCCAAAGAGAAGCGATAGAAAGGAACACCGTAGGATCCAATTTCCAGTCGCTGTAGTCCCGTAGGTAACGCGAATTCCAATCCGCCACTGTATTGTGTAGTCCCGGTAAGTATTCGGCCTGGATGGTAATGTTCCTGAGAAGACAGTGGTGCCAGAAATCCAACGCCAGATTCGCTAATGCCTTGGAATGGGTACCTCCCATGTGGTTGATGTATCGGACTGCCGAGATATTGTCCATCCGGAGCCTGATACAAACATTGGCGCAATCTTTCGAAAAACTGCGAACCGCGAACGATCCTGCCAGAAGTTCCAGACAATTGATATGGAGTCTGGTTTCCCCTGGAGACCATCTGCCTCCCGTAGTGAATCCCTCGCAATGAGCACCCCAACCATGAAGGCTGGCATCCGAGTCTATGGTGAACTCCGGTTGCGGACCTATAATGGCTCTGCCATTCCACGCTTCCAGGTTCTTGATCCACCATCGAAATTCGTCCCGTGTGTCCGAGTCCAAGGAGATGAGATCTGCGTAAGACGCCCCTTCGCGGAGGTGAGCTATCTTTAGGCGTTGAAGAGCTCGATAGTGCAGCGGGGCTGGAAAGATTGCCTGGATTGATGATGTTAGCAAACCCACGATCCTGGCAAGGTAGCGAATAGAAATGCAAGGGCGGTTGAGAGCCCGTGTCAATTCCTTGCGAATAGCACGGATCTTGGCAGAGGGTAGACTGAGGGATCCCGATTCCGCGTCTACTAGGAAACCCAGAAATTCCATCCTGTGGGCAGGCGTCATACATGACTTCTCCTCGTTGATGAGGAAGCCCAAATCCAACAGCAGAGAAATCGTCAACCGAAGGTGCAACAACAACATCTGCTGGTCCTGGGCCATGATCAGGAGATCGTCCAGGTAGATGATAAGCCTTACTCCTTGCATACGAAGCGAAGCCACTACAGGCCGTAGCAGTTTGGTGAAGCACCATGGAGCTGATGAAAGCCCAAAAGGAAGACAGGTGAAACGCCATCTCTGTGTCTTCCAAAAGAATTGGAGCAGGTCTCGCGACGATTCCGCCATGGGTACAGTGAGATACGCGTCCTGTAAGTCCAACTTCACCATCCAGTCGTTTGGTAAAAGCAAGTCTCGAAGGAGATGGATTCCTTCCATCTTGAAATGTCTGTAACGAACTAATGCGTTTAGTGACCTGAGATTGATTACTGGCCGAAAACCGCCTCCCTTCTTTTGCACCAGGAATATGTTGCTTACATAACCTGGCGACTCTGCATTGGCGAGTTCTATAGCACCTTTCTCCCATAAATTTGACAATTCTGTCTCTATCAAAATCTGGTCTTGAGGGGAGAACATAATAGGAGACGGAAGAACAGGTTGGTACGGTATATCTATCAATTCTATTTCGTAACCCCGAACACAATTGAGGACCCACATGTCTGCCGTGAGATTTTCCCAAGCAGGGAAAAAATGACGGAGACGACCTCCCACCTGAAGACGGGAAGAAGGGATGGAGATAGGCGTACTTACCATAGGGACGTCGCTGTGCTCTCCCCGAACCTCGTGAGCGCCACGGTCTGGCTCTTGACGGGAAGAATGGTGAAACCTGTCTGTATTGACGAAAGTTGTCCGTCCTGGTAGGAGGGGGTTGAGAGAAGGAGCCTCTGGAAGTTCGTGATGAACTAAAGGTGTTACGGCCGGCCAGACGGCCCCTGAATCTGCCGGCCCTGGTGGAAACCCGATTGTCGAAGACACGTCTCATAGAGGATTGGGCCTTGTCTAAGGCAGTGAAGGCCCCTACAAACCTCCCGAGTTCTTTTATAAAAGAATCTCCAAACAATAGCCCCTGAGCATCCTTGCCCGATTCAGTAAGGGCAAGGTTAACTAATTTAGGCTCCACTTTTAAGAGAATGGCTTTACGCCTCTCAATACAAAATGAGGTGTTTACGTTGCCTGCAATACATATAGCCCTCTGGATCCAGCCTAAGAGGGTATCCGGGTCAACAGTCTCACCCTTGTCTTTGGCAGTAGCCGCCAATTCAAACAATTTGGCCAAAGGACCAAAAACATCTAGATGCTTGTCTTGACAAGACTTAAGAGCAGCCTCTAAGCCCTTTCTGGGGTTCCATCCTGACTTAGATAGGTATTGGACCATTTTTGGGTCCACCACAGGAGTCTCACAGACCTTATTAGGTACAATAGGTCGTGGACATTCAGCCCGGAGCTTTTGTCTAGCAGATTTACTAAGAGGCCGCCTGACCCATTTTTCGAGGTACTGGGCGATATGATCCGCCTGAACCCATTCAGCTGATCTAGGGTGATGGAGGTCCTCGGGATCGAAAAGGGAATCACCCTGGGGATCAAGAATACCCTCCGTGGTCGGGGAAACGTGAGAGACCTTGTGGTCCTCTAGCGTGGGAGATGTTAGTCCCGAGGAACGCAAAGGTTCCTCATCCAAAACCTCCTCCTCAGACGAGGATACACCCGACACAGACCAGACCTCCTCTGCGGAGTCAAGCTCCGAATCCGAAACGTCGGTGAGTGCCTTTGCGCACTTCCACCGCCGCGCCCGTTCTGCCTGGCGCGGAAAGGCTCGTTTGCGTGCTGAAATCACGCCATCTTGGGCGGCATGTACATCGCCAGTCACATAATTTCTGGAGGTCGGAGGATTGAGATGCTTACGTTTAGCAAGCGCCTTCCTAGGCGCTGATAGTGTGGTAGGGACTGAGGAATGAGGGTCAGGGGGCAAGTTAGAAATAGGTTCATTTTGATGACAGGATTTTAGGGCCTGAGAAATTGAGTGAGATAATGTGGAAGTCATGGAGCCCATGGCTGCCAAAATGGCCTCTGAGACAGACTTTTGAAAGTCCATGTGGGGGCCTGACCCTGAAGAGGATTCACCTCCTTCCATACTCATAGGTACAATGTTAGCAGTAATTTCCCCAGCAGGGGTTAAATTTTTGGATGCCTGAGCAGGCATATCACTAGACGTTTTGTGCATGATTGAACAGGTGCTTAGCAGATAAGAACCTATGAAAACTAATTACAAACTAAACTAATCCCAGTGAGGGAGCTTACCCCTGCCTGGAAATAATTGGGAAAAAAGAAGAAGAACAAACGCTGTATGTAAAGTAAGTTCACCAGCCAGAGGATGTAGAGAGGTAGAGACGCTTGAAAAAACGATTAGAAAAAACGCTAACGCGGTCGGCCGTCAGCAGGCTTCGTGAGGGAGAAAAACGAAGCTACAATGTGAGAAACGGCGGACTCGCGCATGCGCAGAAGGACGCGTAACTCGTCCGTTGCCGGAATGGCAAAGAAAAAGCCGCGAACAGCCGAAAAACGGAACAGAGCCGCCGGGTTCGCGTCTAAGAGGTACACAATTCAAATATGCTAGCGGTAGAAGCAAACTAAAGACCCTGCAAAACGCAAATAAGGAGATAAAACACCGGAGGTAGCGAACACTACATATTAAAGAGGGGTCAGCCGAAATAAACAAACGAGAATAAATAAAGAACGTTCACATATCGAAAATAAGCGAAAATATCAAATAAGAATTCAAAATATAAATATGGTTAAAATATGAGAGAATGCACTGGTAATACTTATCTTTCCAGTGAGCAGCAAAGAAAGAGGAAGTTTTGGAGGAGGAGTTTGGCATTATGAGACAGTCTGCTGTTGGATTGGTTGTTGGGGTCACATGTTATCCTATAGATGTTTTTCTTTTGTACCTTTATTCATTTTTTTCTTGCTGCTATTTCTATCCAGTAAAGAAAGAGTTAAGCAATAGGAGCCTCCGTGTCTTGTCATAAAATCAAAGATATGCACTTACATTTCTTGTTCTTGCTGTTGACAGTTGAAATATACCGGGATACCATTCACCTCCCATTCCCTGATTGGCTGCTCATTTAAAAGCTAGGTAACATGGCTTGTTAATGGTATAGAAAAAAAAGGTAATTCTGTAAAATGTACCCCAAGGAAATAGAATATTAACAGTTAGGCCATTTTTTTATTTGTAGGTCTCATTAAAACTGCAATACTCTTTAGTCTCACAGCAAATGATTGATTTAAGTCAACAGCTATTAGAACTACAATAAGATCATTTTCTAATAAACAAAATGCCCTGACTGATCCCTGGATATTAGATCGTGAGCAGAGGCAGATAAATTGCTAGGAATGATAAAAAAAGAATAATATATTTCCCTCTCCCTCAAGTGGTTTGTTCAATGGGCATTTCCTCTATGGGGTGTGAGTTTGTCTTGTAACAGGGTGTGTATCAATCTACTAGGCACTGTCATTTCAGAGACACTTGTGTTGGGGTATTGGCATTGCTAGAGGCAGGAACGGCTTTGGTCACTTTTAGGAAGTTGGTAAGGTCAGTCCAGGACTACCATCCATCGTAACCAAGTACCTTCCTTGCAGTGCTCAGCTGTAGAGCGTTGGAAGGTGGCCACATGAGAGGTGCAATAGACATCTGAGCTGGTGGTATCCTGGGCCAGCAGTGGAGATAAGGGGATCTCCCTAACAGGCCCATGATCTCAACTATCCACAAAAGCATCTACCCACAAACGTTGGACAGTGACCAAAAACGAGACAGTCCTGCAAAAACGAACACTACGAGGCACACCTTGCAAAGGCAGTATACTTGCCTTATGATTAATGTGCTTGATACATTTTCCAGCTGGTATTGTCATCTTTGAAAATTTATATCCAGTTTATATATTAGTTGTATTTATTTGTAAATAACTAAAATATCACTACATAGAATTACAGCTGTAACTCAGCTGTTCTTTCTGCATCTGATAACAGGCTTTTGATTTCAGAGATATATTTGCCTTTTGCTATTTATAAAATACTGTAAATGATTAGCAAAATTTTATTAGTATATAGACACACATAAATATTTAAAATTGTAATGAAGTTTGGCTACAGTGCCTTGTTAGAAGTGTTACTCTTAAAAAAAGAAAACTGTGAAAACTATGTGATGACATGGGTTGATTGGTATATGTACAGTGAAGGAAAAAAATATTTGATCCCCTGCTGATTTTGTACGTTTGCCCACTGACAAAGATATGATCAGTCTATAATTTTAATGGTAGGTTTAGTTGAACAGTGGGAGACAGAACAACAAAAAAATACAGAATTACACATTTCAAATAAGTTATACATTGATTTGCATTTTACTCAGTGAAATAAATGTTTGATCCCCTATGAATCAACAAGATGTCTGGCTTCCAGGTGCCTTTTATACAGGTAACGAGCTGAGACTAGGAGCACTCTCTTAATCTCAGCTTGTTAGCTGTATAAAAGACACCTGTCCACAGAAGCAATCAATCAGATTCCAAATTCTCTACCATGGCCAAGGCCAAAAAGCTGTCCTAAGATGTCAGGGACAAGATTGCAGACCTACACAAGGCTGGAATTGGTTAGAAGACCATCGCCATGCAGCTTGGTGAGAAGATGACAACAGTTGGTGTGATTATTCGCAAATGGAACAAACACAAAGTAACTGTCAATCTCCCTTGGCCTGATGGTCTTGGTCATGCAAGATCTCACCTCATGGAGTTACAATGATTATGAGAACGGTGAGGAATCAGCCCAGAACTAAACAGGAGGATCTTGTCAATTATCTCAAGGTAGCTGGGATCATAGTCACCAAGAAAACAATTGGTAACACACCGTGAAGGACTGAAATCTTGCAGCGCCCGCAACTTCCCCCTGGGTGAAAGTTTTGTGGTCAGATGAGACCAAAATCGAACTATTTGGCATCAACTCGCCATGTTTGGAGGAGGAGGAATGCTGCCTTTGACCCCAACAAAATGATCCCCATCATCAAACATAGAGGAGGAAACATTATGCTTTAGGGGTGTTTTTCTGCTAAGGGGACAGGACAATTTCACCGCATCAAAGGGACGATGGATGGGGCCATGTACCGTCAAAACTTGGGCTAGAAACTCATTCCTGGATGGGTATTCCAGCATGACATTGACCCAAAACACACGGCCAAGGCAACAAAGGAGTGGCTCAAGAAGAAGCACAAGAAGGTCCTAGAGTGGCCTAGCCAGTCTCCAGACCTTAATCCCGTAGAAAATCTGTGGAGGGAGCTGAAGGTTCAAGTTGCCAAACGTCAGCCTCAAAACCTTAATGAACTGGAGAGGATCTGCAAAGAGTAGAACAAAATCCCTCCTGAGATGTATGCAAACCTGGTGGCCAACTACAAGAAGAAGGTTTTGCCACCAGGTACTAAGTCATGTCTTACAAAGGGGTCAAATACTTATTTCATTGAGTGAAATGCAAACCAATTTATAACTTATTTGAAATGCATTATTCTGTCTCTCACTGTTCAAATAAATCCATGATCTCCCCAACCGGTCCTGGATGCTGCAGGTGCTGATCGTGCGGCCCCACGCAGCTCCGCCCGAGGCGAGTGCCTCTCCCGCCTCACCCTTCCCCATTTGTTTTTTCTGATTTCATTCCCTAACCTCTTTTGCATCATTCTCAAGCAAGGAAACATTAGGTTGATTTTGTATAATGACGATTAAAGGAATGAAACCCTAACTCCCAAGTTGTCTGCAGTTTACAAAGATATTCTATGTGAAGGCAGGAGATGCAATAGTAATTCCTAGGACTTCAGTATTACACACTGCCCAGCATTTAGCAAGGAAGCCTGCTTTCTTTACACTTGCAGCTGCATAAAACTAAATTATATCCGTCTATCCCAGAATACTGTATATATTACTTTTTCACTAGAATACAAAAATTAAAAGGTTAACTAGTCTGAAAATGTAAAAAAAATGATAGTATCTGGGGGTTAACTGATACATGAAACCAAGAACAGTTTGCATAAAGAGCCTATGTTTATGAGCGAGCACACAACATCTACATGTCCAAGAAGAGAAGGTTAACAGAATTAACATTTTAACTGACTGTTGAATGTGATATTTTATTTGAAAGCAGTGTTCCGTAAATTTCTTAGTTCATTATAGGAGGAGGGGTTAAAAAACACCTTTAAAAACTGCAATAGGATCGGTGAGGACCAATGGAGCTAAAGCATGTATTTATTAGGAAATGCCATACATTAGTGGGATCGGGCATATGGAGAAATGTAACATATAGAGATCTTGTTTAAATATTATTTTTCAGATGTGTAAAGTGAGTGCACATAATGTTTGGGTATGTAGTGTTTGAGTAAGGGTGCAGTGAATGGTAAGAACAATATTAAAGCATCTGCCAACATTAAAGTTAACATTTTCAAGACAGCAAGTTGCCTTGGGAGCATGTTTTGTGACATATGTCCACCTGAGAAGAGACCAACTCAAGAAAGGACTGGCAACTTCAAGCCCAGGGGGCAGAAAGAGCTGAGTGGGCCACCTGGCCCCTTGACCGCTCCCTCCAGGAACTAGCATGTGTACTAGAACACAGACTTACTCTAAAACACTACGCTCACACATACCCTCACTCCAACGCACAATTACACACAAA
>VKOC01012317.1:0-11574 GCA_009364415.1 Spea multiplicata
CTAATTACTAAATCCATCAAGTTCAACCCTTCTACTGGATCCTGCTTTTGAAAAAACCCCCAAACAATTTCTTTTGAATTTTGCCACTTAGTTGGGAAAATTCCTTCTTGACTCCAATCAGATTTCTCCTTGGATCAAGATGCTATAAAATATTAATCTTTGTCAGATGTCATTATAGCACAGTATATTCAAACCTTTTCTGGTTTGAAAACTGTGAATAATACAGATCCTAGGTCTAATCAATCATAATATCTAATAATTTGCAATAATTGTTCACTGTGGAAAATCTCGGCGAAAGCTTAACCGCAAACTAATTTCAAACTTATAGCAAGCAAATGTAAAGAAACATTATGCAACACAGCAAAGAAATTAAACACAAAATACGTATAAACATCATTTTTTCTTCATGATAATAGAAGCTAAGAGTGGCAATACATAACGGTAACCTAAAAGAGTTTGTACATAAAGTGATTATTCTATAGTTTAAAGTGTAACTTACTTCATTTGCCGTCTGATTCCAGACACTAGAAGGTACATGGCTCCCACCGAGGTTAAGCCAACTATTACTCCAAACACAATAAGCCAAGACGATCTGCGAGACTCAGAAACAGAAGCCATCGTAGGGGGAATTTCTAAAAACTCCAGTGTTTTGTCATTTAAAAGAAAGGCGCTGTTGATCCTGTTTCTTTCATGTCTGCAAGCAAATATGAATTATGTACGGCATAAACACGTTGACACTAAAGAAACGAATGCTGCTTCGTCTTTAAGAACTGTACTTACACAAGAGTTATAGAAATATTGTCAGTGTATATCTGCTTAATGTATAATGCAGCTTCCCCCTATAGGCCATTGCTGATTTAGGAAAATACATATTGTTGTATTGATAAGTCTTTAGTTGACGGTGATAACTGTTATAGGGTTAACATAGAAAAATGTGTAGTCACTAAAGCTTTTGGGACCTTAGATATCTCCTCTTCAGATCAAATAAGGAACCTCAGAACCTCCGAGGTTCTGAAAGTTTACATGACTCTACATCTTTTTCTTTGTTGTCCCTTTATGTTGTCCCTTTGACTAAAGACTCCACTCCATTTGGAGATCTTCTTGCAGGAGATGCTCATTGGGGTTTTTGCTCCATACAACATAGTGATATCAGGGAGTGGAAATGTTCAACTCTCCTGTAACCCCCTCATTAGTTAATAGAACCCAGAGTCCCTTAAAAAAGAGGTGTCTGTATCTGTCTGTCCATCTGTTCATCCCCCACAAAGAAGTTGCTTTTACGGAAAAAGAAAAGTATTCCCTGACCAACACCAAGTGAACCAACTAGATACCAATCAGTGATATATCGGCCAATCATCACCTCCATAATATTAGACATCTGCTTTATTGAACGTTAATATCATTACCTGATCGCGGCTTCTACCTTGGCGCCGGGAAAAGGAACTGAGTCGTTCAAAGGAGACGTAACTAAAAACCAGAAAGAGACTCTCTTTGTAACGTTGCAGAGCAAAATATTGGAAATCCTAAAAAAGAAATAAAGATGATAACTGATAAAAGATCTGTTTTGCTTTACTGCAGTTTTGCATGCATGGCTGATCACTGAAACCAAGGCATTCATTTCACCGAAAACTATGTTTATGTTAGTAATGACTCTTAGTGTAGCTTAATGAGGTTGTACTCAGGCAATACAAATACATTTCCTATAATTCATGGGCAATGAGCGCATATTTCGCAGCACTTTAGCAATTTATGTTATTTACATTGAAACATGTTATTAACGTGTGAACTCACGTGGCCTGATTTGTGAGTGAGTTTGCCAGCGTTTACAAGAATGATTGTAGTTGTGTAATTATTGTCCACTTACTGAAATGTTTCGTCGTTTGTGTAACTGCGCATGGTGAAGGCCATGACAGCTTTAAAGAGATATTCTTCTGCAGAGTTCCAGGTATACTAGGAAAAGAGAATCATTAGAAATGATGCAACATTCAAATAAAGAACCACAATCCCATGAGATCCTCAATTTTAAATCAGCCTAGGCATTGTAGTTTGATGACAAATTAGATGGCAATATAGTTGAAATATGAGAACAATATTTCCTGGTGGTCTAAGAGGTAAGCCAAAAAAACTATTTTGACAAATAGTATCACCTTTAAGAGATGTTATTTGTTGTATCTTACAAGTCTAGGTCCTTTGATGATATGCCTAGCTGCATTAATCCATATTCAATTAAATACCCTTTCAAGCAAATGGCAGGAAAAGGAAAAATCCATGGCCCTTTGGGCATCCAGAGTAAAACCAGAACAGACCTTGCTGCGAAGAATTGCCTTTTCTGTTTAGAGCTTCTTTTCTGTATTCATGGAATTCTCATGTATGTTAAGCAAATAAACCTTAGCAAATTGTTCAAATTGGACAATGAAACGTTTATAAAGCCTCCTCAGAACATGATGAGGAGATGGCACTGTAAAGCTGTTAGCAGGAACTGACAAGTTGCTTGGGGAAAAAAGATGACATAGTCAAGCTCTTTGGGACACTGATAAGCTGTTTTGGGACAAATATAGCACTGACAAGCTGTTTAGGGATTACGATGATACAGACAAGCTGTTTGGGGGCACTGACAATCTGTTTTGTGGCAAAGATAACACAGGCAAGCTGTTCGTAGGCACTGACAAGCTGTTTGGGGATAAAGATGGCACAGGTAAGCTGGTTGGAGGCACTGACAAGCTGCTTGGAAAAACGATGGCACAGACAAGCTGTTTGGGGGCAAAGATTGTCTCAGTATATTTTGCTCAAGTTCTACATTTCCAAATATCAAATGCACTTTTATAGAGGAGATATAATCTGTCTACAGCTCTTTTCCATGTCTGTTCGACTCTGAAACCAGCAGTATTCCTGATTGATCAGTTGAAAGATGCCAGGTACCTTCAGTATTGATGCTCCCACTACCAGCATAAATAAAGAAAACATAAAGACTGTACACTGTCAAAGGCTTCAATAAGGTGTTTTAATGTGCAATAAGGTACCAAAAGTAACACTTATATAGGAATAATAACAAATACAGGGATAATTTTAAATATTCTTTAGATGTTTTACAAAGGCTATATTCTTTTTTAACGTCATTCTTAGTTCACCATGTTCCTTATGTCAAATTCTCTTATGCCCTTTTTAGAAAAATGACTTTGTTCTAAATACCATTAGGGAACATCTAGTCAGTATATCAATGTCACTCTAGGAGTCTTGCATTAAAAGGTTAGCAGAAGAAAGGATTGTCGAGCCAAACAATGGAACCCAATTAGCAAGAATGATTGTGATAATCAGCAAAAACCAACACGCATTTGTCTTCTTTAAAGGTGTGTTAAATATTAATTTATTGGAAAGTGGTGCGATTCCTCTTGCGAATATAGCATCCTGCTTTGAATTTAAGGCAAATAAGTGATACATTTCAGTTATTAATCTCAAATTTGAGACAGAAAATTCATAAACTATTACAAAATTTTGGATACAATCCAAAACAATGCATTACATAACTTTGATAATTACATATCGCCCTGTGAGCCCTAAAGATGTACACTTAATTGCCCCGTTGAGAAATAAAGATTCTTCTGTTTATTTACACCAACAGGGTTATACCAAGCTTATACATCTCTGGAAGACCTTGTTACAATGCAATGTGGACTATTGGTTTGCCATTATGTTCGGTACACACACATAGATATATATCCTTGGCTCCAAACATGTATTAAAAATATTGTATAGCTTCACGGATATGATTAGAGTGTGTGCTTTGCACCAAACTGTACCTGTTGATATGAGACTGCTGATATGTGACTTTAACGACCGGTTACTGCTCTTGGACTCGGAGGAGGGGGTGATTGGCATACTTTAGTTTGGATTAATCTTTATTACCATTTAACAACTAGCGCTCATCTGGTGGAAATCACTCTGCTTGTATCACATTTATACTACTTAAAAAGTAATATAGAAATGGGATACCACTATACCTAAAGGGTGGAACAGCCTTCCAGCAGCAGCGGTAGCGGCCAATACAGTGAGGAGATTTAAACTTGCATGGGATAAGCATATGGCCATATCTTGAATCTAGATGGGCCAACTGGTTAATATCTACCATCAAATTCAGTGTTTCTATGTAAGCACACAGTGTGAGTACTGCCAGGAGATTTAGAAACATAGAAAGTGCCCAAACTCTGAATACTTCCCTTAGTCCCTGCCTGACCTATCCTATGCTTGCTTAAACACCTTCACTGTATTAAAATCTACCACTTCTGCTGGAAGACTGCAAGTAATATTTCCTAAAGTTACTTTTAAACCTGATAATAACTTTTTCAGTAGGCCAATATTCAAAAAGCAAAATGTAGAATCATAATGATTAGCGTGATTAGTTTTTCTACACACAGAACTCTCTAGGTTTGACCAGGAGTCTCTGGGTCCATTTCTTCTTTCTCTTAACAGGAGAATGGCGTGTGGCCATACCTACATTATTTTGCCTATTCCTGCCTACTCTCCGCTTCTCCCTGCCAGTTCTCATCCATTCAATTAACTCTCTGGGGTTTCACCAGGAGACTCCGGGTGAAAAGCTGCTTCTCTGGTTCTCCGGGTCACGACGCTCAATTTCCAGGTCATCAGAGCAGCGTATAGACATGTCCATTATTTTCCTTTGACCTCCATAGAAATGTAAGGTGTTTGGGGCTAACCCTGCCCTTATACACAGCTAGCAATTTTATTATTATCTTTTATTTATTAAGCACAAACAGATCATGCAGTTTAACAGTTTACTCATTACTCAGCTAGCCTTTCCCCTCATGAAGCCAATCCACCCGAAGAGGGAAGCCTCCGGGTTAACTGGAGTCTGGATGTCCCAGGCATGGTGTTTTTCACTGAAATCTGGCTTAGTCTCTGCTGATAACATAATTGCCTAACCGAAGATGGCAACAAGTTGCATTCATTGTCTTTTGCCCGCGTCCAAAACGTGGCAGTGACCTTCTGTGTAGGACAATCTGCGGAATTTAAATGCATTCTTACCAATCTCTGCAACATCATGCCCACAATATATCAAAAAAATACTAAACAAATTGCAAAATGCTAAGCATGTTGAACTTAACATATAGCTGTATATCGACATCACTCATACTAGAGCAGCGCCCATGAAACAAAGAATCCCCCAGTGCTCCAAACAGACTGGATCTGATCCAATAATGCAGAAAAATAATAGCAGAATGAAGGCGTATCATAGATTCTGTTATAGGAAATATGTTTAAGAAATAATTATCATATTTTAAGACAGCCCTGTGAATAGTTATAACTAACTGACTTAACATTTCTGATAACTAGTAAACCAACTCTCTGTGATGTGCCATTAAATATTTACCCAACTGGGTGTTTTTAAGCTGGTAAGCATTTTGCTGGTATGAGGTGTCAAACATTTTTAAAAAGGTCATTGTACTCCCTTTCAGGTCTATTATCCTTTAATCAGACCATCCTATGATGGGGTAATATCTCACTCTAAATAGCAAACCTGTATTGGGAAGAATTACACTTCTATTACCACAAGGGACAATCCAGCTATCGTAACGCATATAACAGCTGGGTGTCCGCATTAGTTTTCCCTTGCAAATGCATGGAGGGATTGATCTGAATTCCCTGCCCCCAACTACTTGGCTTTTTAGAGACATGTTTGGCCGAATGCATCTCATGCTCACCAGTGTACATGCACTGTATACTAATAGCCAACTGGCTTGTGAGAGATTTCCAAGGGAGTCTAATAAGACCCCCAAATGCTTTCCTGCCAGAGACTGACAAAGTATTAGTATTCTTCATTGCTGTAGCTGTATTGGACACTGGAGTGTCCCTTTAAACAATTAATACACCATTGGAGTTGTGTTACAAATGCAAATATGAGTGTGCAACAGATTCATTGCTGCACTAAATTGACCTCCAGCAATTCATAGGTTTCCAAGGGGCAATAATTGAGAAAAATATGTCTCCATTACTGCTGGAAGGAACTTGACGGTAACTAAATCACCGAGGTTGAACAGCCTTCATAACATAATGTTCCTGGAGCCATGTATCCTTTTGCCCAGTGTCATGGTTATGACATCATATACTAAGTTACATGTTGGTCTCCTAGTCAGATGACATAAAAGCCATTAGTTGATAACCATACCTGGGATCTCTCCAGGTTTCGTCCCCAGAGAATCTGGGTGAAGTGCTGCTTCTCCGGGTCAGGGGAACAGCATTTCGGCACGCTTCACACCAGAATGTTCCCAGGTATGTTGATGATCATTACACCTGCCTTAGAGGCGCAGTTCCACTTAGTAAAAACATTCACTGCATTTTCTAGTATGTTAGGCAAATGTATCTTAGCAGGTTTGACATTTGCATTATTTCCCTAGAGATGTAGCCACATAACACAACCTGGAAAAGATGGAGGGGGTTGTTTCTATGGTAACAACAATAGCTTCTGCATTTGTGTCCCATGTGACACATGATTTTCCCAGCTAAAAATTCACTGAGATAGCATTTTTCATAAAGAGCCATTTATGAGAATAGTTTGGGGATTCAACAGTATTAGAATGCTGTTTTGATGCTTCATTTAGTTGAAAACTGAAACTGTTGCAGGTAGGTATAACAATACTTTGATGCCAGTCTTGGCTATTAATATTAATTCCAATGTATCTCATTATAAGGTAATTTGGATGAATTTTAGATGACAATTCTGAGTTTTCTGCTTTTTTTTTCATCTATTTTGTGTGTGTGGGTTGGTCTGGCCCAAAATTCCCAAGTTTCCCAAAATTCGGTAAATGTGCAATTTGTACAAATTCGAATGCACATGTCTACTGGTTATGTATGTAAATCCCTCACTGTGGACTGCATTCTAAGAGTTTAGTGTGATATTTCCGAGAAGAAAATTGTCTTTGTGAGATTCCATCATATGCCCCACTAACATGATGAATAAATAGGCAATTTAGCCTATTCTGTGTTTACAGGAAATGTGCAATAAAGAGTTATTAAAGGGAATAGCTGAAACAGTTGGGTTGGATGCAGTGTGGGTTTGCGATGGACAGAAGCAAGGAGTAAGTGGAATTGGGTTGGAGAGGGCAGGGCTATGGATCACTCCCAACTGCCTCCGAGGCTAGGAAATGGAGCGTCACACCGTGATCTTCTACAGCAGGGGCGCTAGTAAATGCTTTGATAAAGGTTTTAAAAACATTTGCAATTCTACTAATAGGATGGCAATATAATTGTTTTTATGTTTTATATTCCTGTAACAAACACTTTTTAGAATTGATATGACAATGTAACCTTTTCCTTTTGGTGTCCCTCAGGATCTGTTAGTGATATGCATTCTCCTTAGTTTGCATTAGTTCATATAAAAGCATGTGTTCTCTGACCTAATAAATGCAATGAAGTCATGTGCCCAACTACTAATAGAAATGACATCACATGTCATTGTAAATAAATGACAAAAGAAAATTTCACTGTGCAAAGGTGAGTATGAAGGGTGTTGATTGAATCAAGGGAGTTGTTTTGTACTCTTCGCCATATGGGTGCAAAAGTGTTTTGAGCATTATAAGTCATCTGGCTTGCAGAGTCCTTGCAATTTGCTTCCTAGTGAAACGCACAGCTTCACAAACTCTGATGGTAACTGACAGCTCATGATAAGCAAAAGAAGGAGACTAATCTATCATGGCTTAATATCTTTTTACTCCAGATAAAGGTATACTAAAAACTGTAATTTGAGCCACCTGGGAGAACTTTGTCTCTGAATACAACAGTCATAAACATATAATGGTACACAACCTATATAGAGCATAATAAAACCCCTGCATTATATATATAAAGGCTGCTTTGATTATAATTAATAAAAAATGTGATAAATGCCTTTACAACATTATTTTATGAATCTAGAGTGATTATACAGAGGCCTTATACTGATGTATTATCTTGCAGTACAATATTAGTATGTGTTATATAGAGTACATTCCGATTTGTTCAATAATAAAGCATTTAAGTACAGTCGTGTACTATGGTTTTACATATCAGGGCATACTGCATATATATCTCAGATGAACATATGACATATTACACCATGTCATGGTTTATTCAACAAAAATAAAGCCACAATGGAGAAGCCTTGTACTAAGTACACCTTATGATTCAGCAGCCTGTAGAACCACCTTTAGCAGCAATGACTAGAAGTAATTGTTGTCTGTATGACTTTATCAGTCTCACACATTGTTGTAGAGGAAGTTTGGCCTAATCTTCTTTACAGTTCATTGAGCTTTATGGGTATTTTTTTATGCACAGCTCTCTCTTACGGTTCCGCCACAGCATTTCAATCAGGTTAAGGTCTGGACTTTGACTGGGCCATTGCAACACCTTGACTCTTTTTGTTTGTAACCATTCTTTTGCAGATGTGCTGGCATGCTTGGGATCATTTTCCTGTTGCTTGACCCAATTTTGCCCAAGCTTTAGCTGTCAGACAGATGACCTCACATTTAACTCTAAAATACTTTGGTATAGAGAGGAGTTCATGGTCAACACTTGGTATGAGTTGTTTATGCTGATATGCTGTGTTTGGCACTGTGCTCTATGGCTAAACATCTCCACTTTGTTCTTGTCTGTCCAAGGGACATTGTTTTAGAAGTCTTAAAGCTTTGTTTAGATGCAACTTTGCAAACCTAAGCCGTGCTGCCATGTGTTTTTTTAGAGGGAAGAAGTTTTCTTCTGGCAACCCTTCCAAACCATACTTGCTCAGTCTTTTTCTAATTGTACTGACATGAACTTTAACATTTAAGATATAACTCGTGTTTTCTGCAATGGTTTGAACTTGGGCTGGATTTGCTGGGTTGTCCGTTCCTGGGAAGATTGGCAACTGTCTTGAATGTTCTCCACTTTTTAATACATTTCTTTACTGTAGAATGATGGACTTTAAATTGTTTGGAAATGGCCTTATAACCCTTCCCAGATTGATAGACAGTAACAATTTCTTCTCCAAGATTATTGCTGATGTCTTTCCTCCTTGGCATTGTGTTAAAATGTACCTGAATGCTCCAGAACAGCAAACTGCTATAACTTTGGCTTTTATAGAGGCTTGCCGATGAGCAATTAATCAAGGGTATTTGATTAGCGGCACCTGTCTGCTAGTTAGGATCTTAAGGGTGTACTTATTTTTTCACACATGGCTTCTCCAATTATTTTTGTTGACTGAATCATGACACTTTGTAATATGTCATGTGTTGTTGTATTTACCTAATTTTTAGACCTGCTAAGGAACAGATAATTGTGATTATGTTCTGATACGTAAAACCATAGAATTCAAAGAGAATGTACTTTCTTTTTTACATAACTGTCTATTTAGACACAACAGTGACATCTAGTGCAAGAAGTGGAGACCTGTAAACCTCTTATCATTTGAAATTACAATATATTTGTACATTTGCCCACTGACTGATCAGTCTATAATTTTAATGGTAGGTTTATTTGATCAGTGAGAGACAGAACAACAGCAAAAAATCAGAATAATGCATTTTAAGTAAGTTATAAAATGTAATTGCATGTCTTAGTACTTAGTGGCAAAACAATGCAAAACCCTTGCTGGCAATCGCAGAGGTCAGACGTTTCTTGTAGTTGGCCACCAGGTTTGCACACATCTCAGGAGGGATTTTTTTCTCACTCCCCTTTGCAGATCCTCATTAAGGTTTCGAGGCAACTCAAACCTTCAGCTACCTCCACAGATTTCCTATGGGATTAAGGTCTGGAGACTGGTTAGGCCATTCCAGGACCTTAATGTGCTTCTTCTTCAGCCACTCCTTTGTTGCCTTGGTCGTGTGTTTTGGGTCATTGTCATGCTGGAATACCCATCCACGAAAAATTTTCAACAACCCGGGCAGAAGGAAGGGGGTTCTCACCTAAGATTTCACGGTACATGGCCCCATCTACGCCCTTTTGATGTGGTGAAGTTGTCCTGTCCCCTTAGCAGAAAAACACCCCCAAAGCATAATGTTTCCACCTCCTCCATGCTTGATGGTGAGGATGGTGTCCTTAGGGTCATAGGCAGCATTCCTCCTCCTCCAAACACGGCAAGTTGAGTTGAAGCCAAATAGCTCGATTTTGGTCTCATCTGAACACAACATTTTCGCCCAGTTCTCCTCTGAATCATTCAGATGTTCATTGGCAAACTTCAGACGGGTACATGTGCTTTCTTGAACAGGGGGACCTTGTGGGCGCTGCAGGATTTCAGTCCTTCACAGCATGGTGTGTTACTGATTATTGGTGTGTTACTGATTGTTTTCTTGGTGACTATGGTCCCAGCTGCCTTGAGATCATTGACAAGATCCTCCCGTCTAGTTCTGGGCTGAGATTAATGGTTATTTTGTGTTTCTTCCATTTGCGAATAATCGTACCATTGTAACCTTTCTCACCGAGCTGCTGGAGATGGTCTTATAGCCCATTCCAGCCTTGTATGTCTACAAACTTGTCCCTGACACCCTTGGACAGCTCTTTGGTCTTGGCCATGGTGGAAAGTTTGGAATCTGATTGATTGCTTCTGTGGACAGGTGTCTCTTATACAGGCAACAAACTGAGATTAGGAGCACTCCCTTTAAGAGAATGCTCCTAATCTCAGCTCGGTATCTGTATAAAAGACACCTGGGAGCCAGACATCTTGAAATACTTATTTCACAGAGTAAAATGCAAATCAATTTATAATTTATTTGAAATGCATCATTCTGGATTTTTTGTTGTTATTCTGTCTCTCACTTGTCAAATAAAGATACCAGATTATAGACTGATCATGTATTTGTCAGTGGTCAAACGTACAAAATCAGCAGGGGATCAAATATTTTTTTCCTTCACTGTATTGTCCCTGGACCAGAAGTTACCAGCCCACCTCTAAGCTCATGGATAGAATATTTGCCACATGGCTCAGAAAATGAAAATTTGCCCTGGTAATCTAAGGCCAGTGGCTGAAAAATACCTTGTGTGGCCTTCTGCTGGATATACACTGCTGCACAGTACCGCCTTATAGTTTTGGAGCATATGTATCCACATACAAAAGAACTTGACACACAAACAGCAATAAAGATATATAGGGTCAGATATATCTGATTTGCCAGATGACCAGTAGGAGAATGATCTTATATTGTAAATGTAGGGATTGTAGATTTTTCAACATACCTTTATCTCCCTGTTCAGCGCCACATCTCTAGCAGATCTGCTTATTGCAAACATAGCACAATACTCACTTTTAAAGGTGTGGTTCCACTTGGAGAAAACATTAAATCTACATTGTGTAATGCAAACAAATAGGGCTGCAACTAACGATTATTTACATAATCGATTAGTTGGCCGATTATTTTTTCGATTAATCGGATAAAAAAATAAATGTACATTTTTCATTTACTTAAAATAATTTAATAAACAAACAGGATGTTAAGCAAATAGCAGAATCATTTTTTTATATAAAAATGCATTTCTTGTTTTTATTGCCCAACCTGCCCCCCTCCCCCAGTTATGCACATTTGAGCCCAGGCTTGCCACACTGCCTCCCAGACATGCCAC
>VKOC01012349.1:0-13484 GCA_009364415.1 Spea multiplicata
GCAGCTGGAGGGCCGCAGGTTGGACACCCCTGTTCTAGGCAGTTGAGTGAGGCTGTATGGTGCACTAGACCACTAGTCTCTTTAACACTTTAAGCAGTCAAATGAAGATTTCAGGGAGAGAATCAATGAAAGGGAAGAAGAGGGATGGGGAATTGATGACGACACATAGGAGCAGAACTGGAGGGGCAACCATGTGGAAGAGAAAACAGCAGACCAATAAAAAAGAGTTTGGCAACTTGACCAATCAGAGTTTCCTATTCCCAAGTTATGCTGAAGATTTTCCGTACAGAGGTAAATTGTTTGCAAGGAACAAATAACATTCCAGCTATCCATTGGCTGCTGCTTCTCGGGAAAGAGGGGTTAGGGGAGTTTAGTAGTCTTTGGATGCTTCTTACTGCTCGGGAGGAATGTAGCAGTTCTCTTATATTGTCACAAACCCTTTCACACCAACACGTTACAACCTTAAATTCAACTCTGTCTCATAAGACATTTGGGCACAACACATATATGTTATCACTTAAGGTTTTTTCCTCAATTACCTAACCCTAATTGCATCATTAAAAGTTAAACTTAGTTGGAAAAAATTATAAAGTTGTTAAGTTGGTTTATGGGTTAATTAATATTTATGTGATGTGAATGGCTCTAAGAGTCTATTTAGTTTGGTTAATTTTTCATCAGAAAAAGAAGGAAGCTGAGTAAATCATTTCTAACATGATTCTGGAATGTAAGAATCTATTGATTATTTGGATTTAATCATTTTTCACCCTGGGGGATTTAAGGAAAGTCCTTCTTAAGATGTTCTGTTTACCAAAAGGGAGTTGTATACTGAAACATGTTAAAAAAACTAAACAATGTAAGACAAATAAAATAACTGAATAATTATATAGTGTATGTTTTCTTGTCTAATATATGGTGTGAAAAATCACACAGCTTGATAAATTTGCACAAATTTTCTGAACAATCGTTACATTGTAACAAAGAATAAACACAAATACCTCCATAATAAATTACTATTGGTATAACAAAAAAACAGAATGTTACTTAAATAATAAATTAAAAAGACAATGACATAAGTAGAAGGGAATATAGTATTAAAATACATTTTAAGCAGCTGAACATTTTAATGTTAGTTTTTATTTTTTTTAATTTATTACTATAAGACTTTCTTCCAATTTTCTATTTTAAGGGTAACCAAAATGCAGACCACATGCTAAACATTAGGCATGCGTAATGTAATGTAAGGCTACCCATCGTCGTTGAAGGCTTTCAAAACCCAGCGATCTACACGTACCAAGGACGATTTTTGCAATTCCCCTCTGAAAGTAATTAAGGAAGTCAAACATTGTATTGTTCACATCTATTTTTATCTTGGGGACTTTTCTTTACATTAATCATTTAATGAAAATGAAAAGCGTGGGATCTTATTAGAGAAGAATAAGTGTGTTACAGTGCGATTAACAAAAAAAAGCAGTAAGTTAAGGATGAAATCACTTATTACTGAATAATATGACTCACTTATATTGCAACACAAAGAATTACTATATAAAGGCTTCTATCTGACACTCAGGTTGTAGGCTTCACAAGTGGTACGAGACCTGGCACAATGCTGTCTGCATTCACCTTAATCCTTGTGTCATTGTCCTATAGCTTGGCATTTCCGAAGCCTAAAGCTGAAGGGGACATCAGTCTTCCAGATCAGAAATTTGCAGAGGTAGGTGATATGATCTCATTTTTAGATGCGTTACTGGAGTGGAAGAACTCACATTTCTGATATAATGCAATGCTCCATGGGTTTTATTACATATTATTTTCAACAGCGTTTGAAAGGAAGCTTGGAAGAAAGTCTTTAGTGAAAGTTGATAGCTCATGTTTTATGACCTCTTCTTCTGAATGTCAAGGTAACTTGACATATTTTGCTATATTAGCCCAATAAAAGGTATCAACTGTGACTACAGACCCAAATTTTTAATGGGCTAATACAAAAATGTTTTGAATTAAAATAATCTTGGTTTATTATGGCAGAACACAAATAATTAGCGTTATGGAGAACTGACTGAAATATTCATACTTTTAGCTATAATGATAACATGGCACTAAACCCCTTAACGACAAAGCCCGTACATGTGCTCAAAATGCATTGTTTTCAATGGGTTTAAGGACCGCGCATTGTCCTTTAGGGGTTAAAAGAACATATAGCTCTTGTTTTATATTTGTGTCACTTGTGCTATATATTTTAATGTAAATTTAGCAAAATTACCTTAAGAAATCACACAAATAAAATGAAGCATTATCCAACTTGTGAGTATGATTACATTCATTTTTTTTTTACCAGGACTATCTGAACAAATTCTATCCATCGATATTAAAATCAGGAGTTAAGACATTTGAAGAGAAAATTAAGGAAATGCAAAAATTCTTTCGGATAAAAATAACAGGACAATTAGACACAGAAACCATGGATATGATGAAGACCCCTAGATGTGGAATGCCTGATGTGGCAGATTACAAATTCTTCCCTGGAACTCCAAAGTGGACCAAAACGTCCTTGACATACAGGTACCTGGATTAACTATACCAAATACATTGGGTCTTTGCAGTTTTCTTTGACCTGCTCTGTCTCACATGGGACCAACCTTCAAGCCAACAAAGGACTCTCTTCGTTATATTTGCACTTTTTAACTTCTAAAGTTTTTAACATTAACCACTTACTAGCTTATTTTCCTTTACCTTTGTTTCTCCTCCAAAAATCTACCTACCTATGTTGATACTTTTACTTGCTTTTTTGGGAGTTCTTACTATTTTTCTTGGGGGTTTTTTCGAACAGAATCCTGAACTACACACCTGATCTCAGCAAAACGGTGGTAAATGAAGCAATTCGGATGGCATTCAACGTTTGGAGTAATGTAACTCCCCTGAAATTCAGGATGGTTACACGTGGTCAAGCCGATATTTTTATAAGATTCGCCAAGGGCAGTAAGTAAATTTTGGAACACCAAAAAGCTGTTGCATTGATCAAAAACCTATGCAGTTGGGTAAATGAATTAAAACATTTTGTAGGTTGAAATGGAGAGATGAATTTTTAATAATGAGAAGCGCAGAGACTTTAAAACACTGTTCCTTTTGAATTTAGCTACTTTTTCTTGTTTTGGATTTTAGATCATGGCGATTTCAATCCATTTGATGGTCCCGGCAATACACTGGCTCATGCATTTGCACCAGGCACTGGCATAGGCGGTGATGCCCACTTCGATGATGCTGAAAAATGGACAAATAGTAATTTAGGTAAATTGTCTGTAATTCATTTTCATGATCTATTTGGTAATTTTGGAATGTACATATAACACGTCAGTGCTAGTGCTAGGAACTGAATAAAAAATAAATCAAGGATGGATCAAGTGGTTCTAGATCTCTAGGTGAACGATGTTTCTAGTGTTCCTCATGGATTTGCATAGGAAAGGGCCTCATGGTGGCATCCCTAACAGCATAAATCCCTAGGCAGCCATCAAATTTCTATATGTTAGGGCCAACAATTCACTGCATATTGTGCATTTCTGCCCTACATTTAATAGATAACAGTACAGCCTGGCTCCTTATGGTTTATAGTGTTAAATAAAAATGGGGGTCATGTAGAAAATGTTATTCTAGTTCTTATTCCACAGCACCCAATGGGATGGAACAGTAAGTAAGAGCATTCCATGAGTTGCTGTAGTGACACTTGTTCATAATTTGAGTAGGATTTGGTTTTGATTTATAACCCCAAATGTATTTAATGACATGTCGCCTATGAAAAAACACCCCAACACCCATACATAAAATATGAAGCTTGATTCTTGGGTAATGGAAACATAACATAGCTGAAGCCAAGATTCCGAGTATAATTTGGAGTGAGTGGGCCAACTTCTTTGCCTTGTTTTCCATGGCTCCCTAAAAAAGTGATGCCTTTGGAAAATGTACATCCCAAATAAAAGTAGGTCATTCTTCCCAATTAATCCTTAAAAAGCAATGTTTTCTGTACATCTTAACTCCACATTCTCGGGATCTACATGACGTTTCCTTCTTATTATCTTATCTCTGCCCTGTTGGTAAGTTGCTCGCTACTGTTGATTGGTTGAGGCAGCGATTGTAAGCCCTGCTGCCCTGATACATTGATTGTGGCTTCTGTGAGGCTATTTAAACAAAATATCTAAAAAACTAGTACAGTAATTCTTGGATTTAGTATGCAATGAGCTGGGTCATGTACTGTTCTGATTTAATTTATACTACATAAGTACATTTTCATCACCCTGGCATGAAATATATATTATTATAAAAAATGTTTGTTTCACTGCAGGATTCAACTTGTTTCTTGTGGCTGCTCATGAATTTGGTCATTCGTTGGGACTCTCTCACTCAGATGACCGAAGAGCTTTGATGTACCCTACATATAGATATGTAGACCCAAGAGCGTTCCGCTTGTCTCAAGATGACATCAGAGGAATACAAAAACTCTATGGCAAAAAAAGCAAATAAGACTTTGGATCAACACGATATATTTTGTACGTTTTAGTATGACTACTGATTTAATTGTAACAAATTTGGATGCCAGAGCACAGCTAGCACCTGTTTGATTTTCTGTCGCTGGAAGACACTTTAAACACTAGCCATTATCTGTTGGATATGAAAAGTTTATTTATTTTCCATATCTAAGCTATATTGCGAAATCTTCTTTTAATCTATAATGTATGAGTTTTAGTCTTGGCAGGGACTCCTTCCGAATGTTAAATCCCTTTTAAACTTGTGGGCAGTCAGTAAATTATTTTTTTACTTATTGTATAGCCTTAAAAAATAATATATATATATATAAAATGTCATAAAGAAATAAGTACTACATTTGTCACAGTCTACTGGGCTGTTGCCCATTTTTGCCACTATTCCCTGTTGGGCAGACAGCGCTATTTCCCATTTATAGAAACAAAGCAGAGGGATTTAGTTACATAGAAAACCGTAAACGTGCATTTACCCCAGAAAAGTTGGTCTGGTGTTTGACAGAAGTGCAACAGAGGCCTCCATTATGTGTAAAACCACGCACAAGATGTTTATGTCTACATTATCAATCTAAATGTATAAATGGTCAGATGAGGATTTAAAAGATAAAAAAGGTGGATAGGTAGCCAATCACATGTTGGCATGTAGTGTCTGACATAAATTCCCTAGACACTTCCTTTCCATCAGGTATATGAAGGGAGTTCGCCTTCACACCTTTTCGGCTACTGGTTAGTGCCGCTCTAGTTGCCGGAGCAGACCCACAGCGTTTCTCTAACCTGCTGAACACTGTGCCGATACCACCCTGTTCCCGGTACATAGTGGTACTAGGTTTTTCCCCTTACCTGCTCCTCCGGTGGTACAGTTGCCCAATTCCTGCCCTCAGCAGCTTCTTCTGTGGACTTCTGTGGTCCTGTTTATTCTGAACTCTTTGTTCTACTTGTTACCCACACCATCGTATGGCTAAGCAGCGTTACTACAGGACCTTGAAGGAACTTTTATTTTGTTACCAGAAGCACTTGTTCTTCCGGGGACACGGTGCGCCTGGATGCGGTGGGATCTCTGCATTTGCCTCAGGGTGTTCGGTATTCTATGTTCTTTTCCACCCAGCTTACCTATGCTACCCCAGGAAACCAATGTACATATCTGTGACAGTGGCATGCTTTCACAAAATATTTGTCACGTTTCCTATATCATCACTGTGGTGTTCAAACAAAATCAGCTTGGTGGCGCTGTCAATTAATATAAAAATCACTATATCATCCAGTAAAATGCCACTATCTCCGATAAGTGTGTACTAGAATGAATGTAAGCTACTGATTTCCACAAAAAGTACAAGAAAACGTATAAAGGAAGAATAAAAAAAAGCGTAAAAACCCAAACATAAAAATATGCAATAACTACAGTGGAATGCTGATGACAGTAAGAATCACCCAACTGCTTTGGCTATATTTTTTCACTAATACACTGGTTTCTTGAAGTCAATTTGGCGTGGACTCCAGCACACTTTACCGCGTGCAAATCAGTGCAGAACGTCTTTAGAGAGATTTCTGCCTCTACAGCTGCATTTACTGAAGGCAGGGAGTTTACTTCATAAATGATAAGCCCACCACGAGATGGATACAGTTTGCCAAATTATTAACACAATAAAGGGAAGAGGTCTATCAAAAGAATGCTGGGTGCCAGATGGCACACAAAAGGTTCAACCACCAAAAGAACCAGCTCCATGTACGATCAACAAAGGCTCCTGTCCACATTTTCAACCCAAGCCATGGGGCTAATTTTAAGGATAAAAAAATAAAAAAAGATAAACCGATAAATCGTGCTGTCATATATTATTCAGCTTCATAGTAAGCAGCATAGCCATTACATCACATTTACTTATATAGCGCCAACAGATTCCGTAGCGCTGTTACAATCAGTGGAATAATTTAAAATCACACGTACAATAACAAACTAGTACAAAAGGCGAAGAGGGCCCTGCTCTTGTAAGTTTACAATCTAGACGGCGGTTGAGGGGGAAGTGAAACAATAGGACAGGATAATTAGATAAGACTTGCCACATACCGGCGGGCTAAGCAATCTATGACCGCATAGTGTGACAGAATCCATAATATTGTTTTTTATATAGTATTTGCTGGCTCTGATTCCTTGCTTAGACGCCTGTAGAGAAACATAGCATTTGATGACAGATATGAACCTTTTTTTCTGGTCTCATCTTTGTGCTCTTGTCCTGTCTTAGATGCAGATTAGCTTTTTTACCTGCACCATGCATGTGTAAACCACTTCACTGCTTACCAGTTCTTATACCTGGAAACTCTTGGGGTTCAACACTCAAATCCTCCAGGGTCTTGACACACACCCCACTCCCTACCCATTTCCCGTTTAAATGGGGGGTTCCCGCTTCAGTAAAGTCAAAATTACTCTAGGTCTAAGCCTCTGAAGGTCTAGTTTTAAATTATAACCTCTGTCCCTGTTGTGCTTTGTTAAATCCCTTTACGCGTTTAGATGTTTCCATCACATCTCTCACTTCTTTCCCCCAAGCTATACATATTGAGATCACTTTGCATTTCCCGATAATGTTTATCCTATAAACCAGTCACCATTCTAGTCACCCATCCTCTGATCTCTCTCCAATGCGTCAGTGCCCTTCTGGAGATACATTTGTATTATTTGAGCCTGAGACTAGCTTAGCGCACTGACATTTCTTTCTTTGCCATATTTCAATATTAAACTGCAGCTACAACACTCTTGAATATTTTTCTGATTTACTTAAATCGTTAGCCATTTGGCTTGTTCCTCCACAAATTCCTACTCTGTCGCAGATGTCTGTATCATCTGCAAAAAATACCTTACCATTAAGACCTTCTGTAATCACTATTACATTTAGTAAATCACTATTAAAAAAGTACAGGTCCCAAAACTGATCTGAATTGACACCATTACTCGTTGTTCTAATTCTTACCTTGTACCTAACATTTAAGAGATTTCCTTGTACAGTTTAAGCCCAATTGTCTTCTATAAAAGCAAAGAAAGTAACAAATTGAGCTGCCAAAAGAGCGCTTGGAGGAGAGGAGGAAAGTACACTTCGAGGGCCTGTATTCTCTAAATCTATCTATATGTTTCCTAGCTGTTCTATTCTTTCTTTGTAGTCCTTGGCAAGTTGTCCTTTCTCACTACGGTACAGACGATCTCCTCGTTCTGTTCTTTCCTAACTCTAACATTTTTCGTTGGGTCTTCAGAGGAACTACAGGGGGGCTGATATCCTGAGATATATATATTCTAGGTCTTGGGGAATTTCATGAAAAATTAGGGTGTCTTATTGTCTGATTTCTAAACCACAGTAAGGAATCAGACAGCATATTGTAAGTTAGCTTCTGCTGCTTCCCCCCCCTGGGTTTTTCAAACATAGATGGGTAAAGGACACTTATCACCTGGGGGTCCAGCATCCGACTGGTGTAATAATTATTCCCATAGAAATTTCATAGAAATGAATGAGTTAAATTTTGCATGTTTAAAAAACTGTTTCTAGGAAGGCATTTGATCTATGAATGATTTTTCTAATGCTATATCTAGACAAACTACTAAAGCGGATTCTACACAAAAAGCAGACAAATGATTTCAGAGACACAAATAGTGGTTACATCGGCAAATTTTGTACCAGTATGTCTATACCATACCAGTATGTCTATAACCATGCCATAACTATTATTATTTTTAAGTAATATTATATTAGTATTATTTTGCAGGATTTACTTATTTCCTTTTTTCCAAAATACTATGAAGACAATATACAGAAGGAAGATGTGGTTATCGTTAAGAAACCAAGTTCCTGTATCAAATATTGAGAAAGCTTTGACACAATGTGTCACAAGAATTGTTATTAAACAACAAATTTATTAAGACGTTAGGACAAAATTAAGCAACTAAAGCAAGTAAACACGGTTACTCAGCAATGTGTTCAAATAAATATAACTCTAATAGATTTTAAAATCCCAAGAGCAGGACCCTCTTCTCCTTCGGTAGCAGTATGTCTAAACATACCCTATATGGACAAAAGTTTTGGGACACCTGACCATTACACCCTCACATTCTAAATAAAGAGACATTAATATGAAGTTGGCCTTCCCTTCTGATTTTGGAGAGTTTCTGTGGGAATTTTTGCCCATTCATCCAGTAGAGTGTTGTTTGTCAGGTCAGACACTGATGTTGGACGATAAGGTCCGCTTCAGCACACCAAGACATTTTGGACAATGCTATGCTTCCAAAAAGACCCACAGCTACTCAAAGACACAAAGATCACTTTGCAAAGATAATTCAACAGTGTATTGGTCTGCACTGTAATATAAGTCAAGTAAGTAAAAAAAAAATAATCAATAAAAAATAAAACAATGAAAGAATCAAGAGAGAAAAAAGTATAATAGAATACTACCAGTTGGTAGTGTTCTCTAAATACCAAAAAGAACAATATACAAAATCTATAAATTCTGGTGAACGCGCTCGCTCCAAAACAAATAAACAGGTTACAGAGTATAAAAATACTCTGATAGATGCTTACTAAAATACATAATTGAACATATAAAAACCAATTGACATAATATAGAATTTGCAAAACAAATGTAGAAATGCCAGTGACCTGATGCGTTTCGCCCTCAAGGGGCTTCTTCAGAGGATTTTTTAGACTGTAACCTTTAAGGCCTGTTTTGCAGAGTATAAGCAGTGTAGTGCGGCTGGATTTAGTATGGTGCTGTTTGATTTAATTCAAAACTATGTATATCCCTCAAAGTCTCAATTCTATTTTAAAAGTGGGGCATTGTAGATGCCCGGGTAGCATCTACAATCCGGGTAGCGGGTAGACCTCTGTGAATGCCCCACTTTTAAAATAGAATTGAACTTGGTGAAGTATATATGCATAAACCGATGATCTCACATTCTTGATCACACATCCCTTAATAACTCTCCCTAACATTCGGAGTGAGCGTAAGCAGCGTGAAAAAATGAAAGTACCTTGTGGATCTGGCTTTCAGAAAATCTATACCGACTAAACTTCCTTGCTACTCAGTCTGCGGGCACACCTGAGGGCATAGGGCAGGGGTGTCCAAGTTTTTTCTGTCGTGGGCCACTTCATCAGAATTGTATACGTGAGAGGGCCGCACTCATTTTTCAGACTGTGAGAAATATGGCCTTTAATAAGATATACAGATTAAAATAAAGTAAAATGACACAAAACCTTTTCCTCTCACTGATTACTGGGCCTAGAAAGTTTTGTGACTACAAATTCAGGATTCAGGGTAATTAAAAATGAAATAGTTCTATTTATTCTAGAGATACACCAAAATGAAAATTCTGGACCAAAACCGAAAATTCAGGGTTCACTTAGCCGAAACCAAAAATGACCCCCCCACCTTTAAAAACAATTTAAAAAAAACACACTTTTATTAAAAGTTAGTAACACACCACAATTGGACAACAAATCCAACAATATGACTTGGCATGATAGGAGTGTGATTGCTAACTGCAATCACACTCCTATCATGCCAAGTCTGCCAGTACATGCTGGTACAGGGTGGCTGTAAATGAAGTGCAGACCCCATACTGCTGGCAGCATCAATACACAAGGGGGGCAGCTAGCCAGGTTTCAGCATGTTCTGGTTGACTTGGCATGATAGGAGTGTGATTGCTAACAGTAATCATAGTCCCATCATGCCTAGGTTCCAGCACTTACATATCCATGCTATCACACACACACTCATTCATTCATATACTCATTCATTCATATACTCATTCATTCACAGATTCATTCCATCAATCACGCACACTCATTCAAACACCCTCCTCACCCCCTTACCTGCACTGCAGCTCTCTCGATGCCCCTCACAGACTTCTGCAGGGGGCGTGGCCTCCCTCTGTGTTCTCTTGTACTGCACAGAGGAAGCAGGACTGGAGCAGAGTCATGTGATATCACGTGAACTCTGCTGGGTTCCGCTTCCTCTGCGCAGTACAAAACACCCTTCCACAGGTAAGCAGCCCCTGGTTAGGCAGAATAATGCAGATAGATATTGTATAATACTGCACAGATATTGCATTATAACACACAGATATCACATCATAACACAGAGAAATATTTCACCATAACACAGAAATAAAAAACTCTCACAGGTATATCAAAATAGTTCCAGGGATGCCATTTTGACAAACACAACTGGTAGTAAATGTATGGTTAAAAGTTTCAACTATTACAAACTAGTACTTTTCCTTTATGTAAGATTTTTTTTTTTCATTGCATGAGATTAGAATGTTTTGGTTATTCCACAAAAACAATTCAGCAGTCTGGCCTTGGCAGTAATTTTCCACTCCTTACTTTTTTTTCTGACCGTTGACAACCATTTTTGAAGTAGCGATACGCAGGGGTAGTTATAAAACTCTATATCTAGGAGGATTTTTGTTTATAATCTGGCAGACCGAGGGACTGAAGCTAGACTTCATATCGAGACCGACTGGTATGTTTATTTTAATACATATAAGCTTTAATAGGCATTCTATATTATACTCAGCTTAGTTTTGGATTTATGTATATTGTTGTGATTTTTAATACGTAAATATAATTGAATTATCAGTCCTTTCTCATAATTGTGCTCATGGCTTCATTTACTGAATGTGGAACCGATCGACATGTATAAATGTGATTTGGTAATGTATCACTTAGGGTAGAGAATAACCTCTTCTGAAGAGATTACATGGGAGTTAAGGTGTGAACCCATCACAATTGGCCCCCAACCTGGGGTTCGAGAATTTTTTATCTTACCCAGATATTTTTATAACGCAAGGGAAGATACTTTCATGATCAATAGCTATTGATTTTGCTGATGTACCACAATTTAATGCATTATACAGATTGCAACAAGGCAGAGAATGCTGTGCAAAAATGATGACCTTTTATCGCTTGAAATACAATTTGGTCCTTGGGGGCCAGGAGCTAGATACTCTTTATTTCATGTATTGTCGTTAGGACCAAATGGAGTTGCTTTGCAAACTCTTACATTCGAGTTTGAGTATGTTGGTTTTAATCGTGCTCAGCATACCATTGTTAATCTGGTTTATGATGAATGTCAGGTTGTTTTAGGAAAAAAATATGGGTGGCCTAATATGAGAAAACAGTCCCATATGTGGTGGGTAATTGTAAACCCTGTTTGTTAGTTAATAATCCTGACCATCAAAATCCAGAGAAATTCCTAACAAACCTTTTGATCTAATTTTTTGGTAGGTGCTAGAAAACCAAATAGCTTTCACAGCTGAGAAGACCCAAGAGTTTGGCTCTTACTAGCGTGGTTGTGGAAAGGAAAAATTGCCTAAGGTATTAGGTATTAATAACATTCCTGCTTCAAACCCATGCATGGTGTTCCAATGAATACTGATTTATTAATTCTTCTTTTTCTGCACCAGGTAGACTAGAACAATATTCCTTTTTTACAGAAGTTGCGAGACGCTTTGTCTCACCCTGCATACGCACCAGGTACCACGCATGCATGGACTCCACAGGTTGGCCATATTGTCAAGAAACTAACTAAGCCCTTACGACCACATTGAAAGCCTCCAACAGAAATAAAAACTGTTATTAACGAACGGACTTTCGTTATTGTTGATAAACAAGGCCGTCAAAGAACTGTGAGTATTGACAATTTGAAACGTGTTCCTTTATCCTGTGATATTCAGCATGAAGCAAGAACCACCTCTAACATGTTCCTGAATACATCAGATTTTAGTCAAATCAGAAAGCAATCCATGTGTTATAACCAGAGCCGGCCTTAAGTGTTCTGGCGCCCTGTGCGGACTACTGCTGTGGGGCCCCCTTCTCACTACCCCCCTTCTCACTATCCCCTGCCCCTTCTCACTACCCCCCTGCCCTTCTAACTATCTACTCCCTCTCCCTACTTCTCATTATCCTCACTTACCTTGTTGCCGGAGTCCTGTGGTAGGAGGCACCCGTCTTCCTGCTCTGCTGCGATGCCGGCATTTCATGTTAAGCGCCGGAATATGATGTCATATTCCGGCGCTCAACATGAAATGCCAGCACCACGACAAAGGATGTTAAATAAAGTTTTTTTAAAAATTTTTTTAAAAAATCCCGATGTTTTAATTTCAGTGCCGGGCAGGCGCCCCTGTTGCCAAGGTCGCACACCTCTAAGGCCGGCCCTGGTTATAACTTACAAGAGTTTGATAAAACAAGGAATATGTGATCCAAACATTCGTCGCAGGATAATCGCTGCACTTCTTTATTTTTATTTTTTTACAACTGGACTGATAATATTTTAAGCGGCAGCCTAAACAAATAGGATAGATTTTACAGTAAACCTGGTTTCTGGTGCGTGCAGGAATTTAAATTTGTTGAAACAAATGACACGCTTTACTCCCTGTTTCACAAATGTTTGACGGACAGCACTACATACAATGTGGAAGCTGTGATGACAGCTATACGGAATAAAGTGAATGTATATATTGGTACCGATAACAAGCCACGTGAATTTGTACAATGCCAAATAAAAATATAGCTGACATGCCTTGAAGCAGCGTGGGGAACAAATAATGCGTTAGCAAATATACGTTACGTAAACCACATTACACAAAAAAGGGACGAATGTGAAAATGTTTTGTTAACGAGACGGCGGTCGTTAAATAATGCAGAAGTATCAATACTATGAGCAATACTATAAAAGCCATGAGATTGAGCCTGCAAGGGGAACAAATCGATGCCACATTATTGATTTTAAAATAATTGGGCTTGAGTGAAAGACAAACTGAAGTTTTATAAGGATTTATAATATTAATAAATTTAAGCATAAAAAAAGAGAAATCCTGAAGTCTGTTGGGTGTTCTAATATGATCTTCACCCCCCCATTGAAGAGCCAGATGATTTTACCATAACTGCGGTTTGGTGTTCCATTCGAACCACCCATGATGCTACA
>VKOC01012379.1:0-16857 GCA_009364415.1 Spea multiplicata
AAGCCGGTTAGAGGGAAGTCTTTGATCTCCCCAACCAAGCCTGCTCCACTAGAGGCGGACATTATAGTCCATCTCTGGAGGGGTGCACAATCGATGCCGGCCTGGTGGCACCTCCCTGATGAGTTCAGCTATCATATGGCAATAACTGTCCGACCACCGAGGAGGAGGGCATCTGCAGGGCTGCAGCTTCTACCCCAGGCAAGTCCTCTTATTTCTTTATTTTTCATTTCTGAAGAATGTATATTACTCACAGAGGGTTAAGGTTTCTCATAGAGTACTTAAGGTGCATTCTTCTTTAGTGGAGCTGTCAGGGACTGTAAACCATCATATTTCTTTTGAGTTATAATTTACCTTTGGGCCTTATAGTGTTTTATGGGACAGTTCTGGGGAGAAATAGTAAGTGACACAGAAGTCACTATGAGGGAAATGTCCCCAGAAGAGGTCTGTGCTGGCCTTAAGGTGAAAGCCCAATGGTTATTTTTAGTTCTACAAAAAAAGGTGCTTAGAAAAACTGGATATATTGGGATCTAGATGATATTTTGACTTCAGTGTTTGTTGGATCGATACTGGTTACATTAGGCCACACGGCATCGGCAATACAGTATATGTTTAATTGCTGCCAAAAAAATAATGGCTTTTCAATGAGCCATTCCGAGCGAGGCCTGCTCCGAGTCCCATCAAGCATGAATCGCTGCCAAATCCCAGTTTTTAATACAGCTAACACCTCAACAGCTCCTGAGAGTCCAGAGTTTAAATACTGATCATATGAGAAGTGACTTCCAGGCCCGGCCACGTGGGCGCCGTAGTACCAAAAATCCAAAACACAAAAGGAAAGTGTTTAGCCAGGGGAACGTTGCTAAAAGCCACATCTAAGCCCACTGTTTACATAAAGCCATTTGTCATTTGGAAGCTCTTGGCATGTGTTTCCAATTTAATGTTAAGATAATTTGTAACAAGAAGCATGTTAAGCGCAGTGTATCTTGTGTTTTAGTAGACTGCGTTAGAAGATTACATTAAAGGCACACAATCATGATTATTTAATTCATTTACCTTTACGCAAACTCAACCGTGATGCAATCATTTTATTTATAGAACTAAAGATAATTGGTTTGCATTAAAATTGTAACCCCAGTTCTGTTTTGTTTGAAAGCCAATTGGTCTTGCACCTCCTGTTACAGAATCTATCTAACCTAATTAGAACCTTAAAAGCATTCCAAACCTAAGGGGTTAATTTACAATGGTGGAAGTAGTGCCCTTACATCACAAAGGGACAGCTCTGGCAGATATCTCATACACAAAGGGCTGAGCTGACCCTGGAAAAGGCATTATTCAGCTGGCAAGATGCCTTTCAGAATATCTCACTGGTTTTAATATGCATTATGCTGGGCCAGCTAACCATCTCTTGCAGGAGAAGTTCACTAGGCTGAAGTTAATATATCATGAAGTTACTGAATTGAATCTGCAAACTCAAAATAAACCCCATTGAGACTCCAAAAACAGCTTAGCCATAAGTTACACTCAAGCTATATATTTTTTTTATCAGAACAGAAGCAGGCTCAAACGTCTGAGGGTAGTGGTTAGAGACTGGTCCCCGGCCCAGAAAAAGAGAAAAAGAAAAGTTCCCAGTTATGGCCACGAGATTAGTTAGCAAGTGTAAAAGGAGGGCATAATACCTAGAAGGGAGCTAAACATTATTTCTGTTCTGTACAACATCTGTACAAAGTATAAATGAAACATTTGATTTCTTAGGAGTATTCTCGCCACTGTGTCAATCTTTCAATACATCCTATCCTATGAGATAAACTTTTCAAATAAAGTCCATGAGTAATTAAAGAAAAAGAAAAGCAAAGAGACCACAGGGGCAGGTTCAGAAATTTGGTTTACTCCAAAATTTTTACTTTTGATTATTGGCCGGTGCTTCAAATAGCATATGTAACTCAAATATGTCCAAGGAGCTTTCAGACCATCAAATGTTCCATTCTCAATACATAATTCATTGCATATTTCTCCACATGCTTGTGCTGTGGCCATAGTAACATCTTCGGCTCATATAACCCTTTCTTAGACTGATAACTCACATAAACCAATGTAATATACCTAGTGATGACTTTCTAAATGCAAAGGTAGTAAGCATTACATGGACGTAAGGTCCTCAACCAAACATACGCAACTCAACATGTAGATATCTAGCTGGGTTGCAGGGGAGGATACTGCAGTTTATTCTCCAAAGGAAGAGCTGCTATTCTTTATGAAAGGCCATAACTGGCCCTGTATAATGCATATTTTTATGGGTGAGGAGACTTTCACTGATTAAGCCAAGCTCTTCCTTTAGGAGAATTTCACAGGGGTTGGCCTTCGATAAAGTTGAATGAAGGCAATGAGATTTATTCACTAAAGTATAATTGACAGGAGAGTTTGCAGGACATTTGTGTTTCAGCTTCCTGTATTCACTGTACATTATGAAGAGCCACCTCCAGTGAGTCTGACCCTGTGTTATGTATAGTTAAATCAGTGAGATTCCTACAAAGTATTTTTAAAAATGTATTGATACACTATAGGGTCAGCTCAGCCAGCTCATCCCTTCATGCTGGAGAAACTTGCCTGTGTTAAATAGTAATGTATGGGAGCTAAAACCACAACTCATCTTTTAGTGAAAAACCCCCCAAATAGTTTAACCCACAACTCTCCTGTAAACGCTCCCTTTGGTAAATGAGGGTATTTAGGTGTAAATAAACAGGGACATAGGGCTACACAGAAACATAATGACAAGAACTACAGATATGACTTGACAAAAACAAATGACCAGAACTTCATACCTAGATTGAAGAAGATAATTCTAGAACGGACCAGTTTTAAAGATTTCCATTGACGATATATAAAGACTTCTTTGGAAATCTTTCCTTGGCAGTAAGGCTCTGATGGCGCTTTCCCATAATGGCTGTGCCCTCACAATGACAACATACACTTGGCTATGATGTCATATTCCAACAGATGCAGAATCTGCTCTGAAGAGGGAGCAAAGTAAAATGATTTACAACCAGAATGTAACCATGCTCCCTAAAACACATATAATTACATCATATATTTCCATTATCCCCAGAAAACTAAGCGGCGTTCCATGACAGTGTCACCATCCCTTTAATAAAACATGTAGTCAGACCTGTGGGCAAAATAGTGACAATGTTTTTTATACACATGTGCATGTACAAACAGTTAAACAAAATAAAATCTTACAGACTGCTTAATTCTAAGGACCAGAATATTGTTGAACGTCTTAATTTTCTTTTACTGATGCAATCTTTAGATATCTTCTGTTCGGAACAGATGGTGAATGCTTAGTTTAAAATAATTTGGCCATTAAAATATGCTGCTGATTCTTCACAGTAATGTTTTTTTTTCTCTTTGAAATACCAGGGAATGGATTTAAAATCTTAGAAAGTTTGTAAAAAAAATGCAGTTGAAGAGGGTTTGTCTGTGTTTATAACAATCCACTGTGGATTTTATAAACACAAGCAATGTTACATTAAATTAAAGGAAAGTACATATTTTTATCAATATTGAATTAGGTTGGAGATTTCCAATCTTGTGTATTTGCCTCCTGGTCAGTCTTTTAGACATCCGGATAGGCACGATATTATTAGGTGGCTCCCAATAATGCTCCCCTGCCCTGTTCACCCATGGTCAACCATGCCTCTCCATGTGCCTATCCATGTCTGTTAAAGAAACTCTGGAGCAGCGTTACCTGACAGTACCCAAGCCGGGTGATTTCTTCTCCAACTGTTATGGAACTTTAACGACCAAGATGCTCTCCAAGCAATGACTAACTGTGTCTCATGATAGATGTAGCTCCATAACAGGTGGAAAACAGGTAGGGAAATCTTTGAGAAGCAGTTCTATAGAAATCACAGGAACAGCATTTTTTCCTTGACTTCCAAGCGTCTTATGTGTCTTTTTGAGAGTTTTGGGGACTTTCGTGCTTTGTGGTGGAAAACACCTGTGAAAAAGGTGGTGCTTCACTTTAATATATTTTTGGTTTTACAACCGGAAATCTGTTTTTCTATTGATGTATGTGAAGGTTTTATGGTAATTTACTAATGTGGTGTTACATAAAACCCAACAATCCTTATTGGGCTTTGGGGGTCTTTAAAAAACCTGTAGCCTTTAGCATGACTACATTCATCCATAAAATGTCAGTTTTAATTTTTAATCGCCGTAATTGCCGTTGAGTGATTCTGTTTAAAAATAAGGGATTTTTTTATCAAGGGCGAAGGATCAGTGGCAAAATGTGGCAAAACTAGCACATCTAATCGATTTCCTGCCCTTAACATATCTCTGTTCTTTTGAGCCACGGCTAGAAGCTTTTATTTTGTGTTTTGCTTGCATTGAGCTAGCATTTCTACCATGACTGGATCCTTTCTGCACCCTGTGTCTGTATAAGTATTTGAGGAATGAATGGTACAAGCCCTTCCATGGGTGCAGAACCAACAGGGGTCATCATGTGATCACTTTTCCTGCTTTCTATGCGTCGTAAGAGCATTCACATAAACCGTCTTTCTAAGCTCTAGTCGGAGTAGAGCTGACATTCATTCGCATTTCCGTCAAGTTGGCAGGACGCAATTGCCACTGCCAACTCTTCATGATGCTTCCGGTATTATCGTGAGAAAATTACTGGAACACATACAAAAATCTGAGTTTTAAAGAAACTTTTGCAACTAATATTTACCGTACGGTATTTTGTACTGGACCAAAATGCTTCAGCTTGCTGAGAAGTGAAGTGGGTTGGAAAAAAAAAACAAAAAACAATGTCGCTTTAATTGCAACAGCATAAATATTTGATATTCGGTAAATTAGATCTCTAGCTAGGAAAACATTCTTGCAAATGGATTTTTTACCTGTAGCACACTGCCATTAGCAGGAGAAAGTCAGCACAGCCCTGGGCTCTTTAATGAACTCCAACCATGCAGAACTAAACATTTTTGACAGATTCGCTGGTCTGGAATTAACTGTCATCGGGAAAAAAGAAAGAAACTGCATTGTCACATCGTGTTTACGTAAAGTCGGTAAAATGCTGTGTTTCTGTATTTTTTTTTTCATTACAGATAGTTTTCATGCCCCATTATCTTTTTTCTCGTTAGGGATGGACCCAAACACTTTTAATGATGTGAATTACTTTATCTCAAAGAACATTAAACCTTTAAGAGCCGTGGGGGGGGGAAGCAATGCATTTATCTTGCCTTTTGGATATTATAGGGTTAAAGAAAAGATTGATAACCAATGATCTGACAGAGCCCTAAAATAATTAAATGGACTCCAACAATATTGAGCAATCCATTGCGTGACTCCTCCATTGGAGCAGCTAAATTGACCCCTACACGTTACCGACCAATCCTTTATATGGCCCTCCTCTAGTTAAAGAGTTAAAGGGATGCCCCATTTTTCCTCCCCATTCCTAAACATTTGCATGATTGCAGCAAGCAGCGTTGGGAAAATGTGGAATATTACCGCTGTTGTCTACATTGTTGGCAGATTGAAATGCATGAAATTCAGTCCCTTCTCTTGAAATCTAATAAGGCCTAACTGTCACTGACTAGATTCTGCGTCATTAGGAAAATTACCTAGTGATCAATCTCTAAAAACACAGAGATATCAAGGCAAATTTCACTGAGAGCTTTTGTGGATAGAACAACATGTTCATTCCCTTTCAGAAACCAGGTCAGAGCTAAAAGCAAAAGGCTTTTGTTAGTCTTTCATTTCAGCAGATTATATATCGAGACCGAACTCTCACTGAGAACTTTCGCGTTTGCGAACAAAAGTACTAAACTGTTTTACCCAAAGATGGGCCGCAAACATGGTCTTAAAAATGATTTGGTGTATGAATGCTCGCATGTCCAGGACCTATGAACGCCGGACTGTACTTATAGTTATCTCCGCTGTAAGCAAAAGATTAAAACGGACCTGTAAGCTTGACTTTAAAGAGGACTGGCGACTTGCCCAATTCCACATTCTACTTTTCAGTAAATTGAGTTTTAGTAAAGAAATAAATAATAAAAAAAAAAAATAAACAATATCTATTTTTATATGCACTTTATACTAGGGGTGCTGTTTTACTGACACTCCTAAAGTAACAATTGTATAAGTAAATGTAGCATAGAAAACATTCCTAGTAGTGCTGAATGCCGAAACCTTTAATTTACTTATGCACAATTCATTCATTCATTCATTCATGTGATGCAAAAGTGGGCACTGGTTGGTGGTTGCCATAGCAACTGAAAATAATGTGTCTTAAAGACTGTTACTTTTTATGTGATTAAACTTTCAGTGTAGAGAATAAAATGTCAGATCTGTCAATTAAACTACTTGTTAGGATATATAGAATATACATATAAAAAACTCACACATATACAGATTCCAGGGTGCTGCAGAAATGTACACAAATACACGCAACAAAGCAAGAGATCAGCACATACCCATCAAATACTTTTCTATTTGTAGTCGTGACTGAGGCTGTATTAACATTTTTGCTGTGCTCGCGTTTTGCTGTAATTTTATTCACTCTCTTCACTGAATCTACACAAGTTATTTATTATTATTTTTTCATGACAAGAAGGGCTGTCTTCATATACCATTATATATAATTTCCTATAAAAATAATAATATATGGTGAAAAACCCATCCACAAAAGCTAATGAAAAACCTGTTAAATAGATTCTACTATTTGTCCTGAGTTTAGAAATACCAAGTGTTTTATGTTTTTTTGCAAGATATATATATATATATATATATATATATATATATATAGTAGTTTTTTTATTTTAGAACCGTTTTTTTATCTTTTAATCCTACCTCATGTCCTATTTGGGACATCTTTGAAGCTGGCCACTACAATTTATTCCAATCAAACCATATATTTTTAAAAACTAGAGTATTTAAAATGTTGGTATTTTAACAATTGCTGTGCACTCATTCTACTACCAGCCTTTGTCTGGTAGTAATTTCTTTTGTGGTTTTTTTTTTACCGAAATTGTAATTCAGGTATAAATTTGCAGCTCCTGGTATACATCACTTCAAAACACCATCAAAACACCATCCCAATATGTGTTCAGCAACATCTACAGTACAGTGATACCACCCTTGTATGTTTGTCGGGTTATTTGAGAACTAAAAGGCCACATTTAGGTCATGCACCTAAAGTCATGGGGCCTAAGGTACGAGCCTGTGTGAGGTTTCAGGTAGCACAAGATGTCTGTAATGTTTGGGCTGAGGTGGACCAGAATGCAACAGAATCGTATGAATAAATGATAAATTGTACATATTGCAACCCACAAATCTTTCATTCTATTACCTTTTTAAGAAGTTCAAGGCACAAATAGTTCATAAGTCCAAATTTGGCGAAGAACAGATATAAAATATCCACTATTTCAAGGGAACCTATATATTTCTTTACACAACAGGTGACTCTAAGAGCTTCATAAACTCACTTCTTGGTTCTTAGAAGTTTCAGGTTAATGGGAGGCAGGAGCTTTACGGAAACCTCTCATGAAGTCTCTCATGCTAAGCTCCGGGTTTTTAAGATAAAGTGCTAGAAGTTTATAAATGTGAAAAGTTAACTCTCCTCTTTTTTATCAATGATGTGGAATAATGGAGGTAGAACAGTGAAGAAGCGCTGCTTTAAGAATTCCAGTTTGTGTCTGTTCAAACATCAAAAAGATCGGTGTGCCAAGCTAGTGACCCACACTGAGAATGCCTTTTATCCCCTGAATATAAAAGCTTGCAAAATACAAGCCATACTCAGTCCTTTCTATCTGCCTAGCCAGATTGCACATTGCCAAGGAACTGTAGCATGTGTGTTATCTGTTTCAGAATCGTATTTTTCTTAATTGGCAAATAATGATGCCTGCCAATAATTCATTAAATATATTCACAAGGCAGTTTGCAAGAAGTCCCTAATGAAAAAAACTTTTACACAATGCAAAATACTTAGGTAAAAATATCAATTATTTCTAAGTACCTGGTGGAATGTTTATGAGATCTTCAGCAAAGTGGTTATAGAGAAAAATATCAGCTACAGGAAGGATTTTTTTAATTTAAAACATGAGTAATGTGGAGAGGTTTAATAGCTCAAACTAAAATGAATGGATTATATGGGGATATTGGAGTATAGACACCTAGGATCTGTCAATACTCCTCATCTGAAGGTTCATCCTTAATTCATCATACGGAAGTTTGGAGAACGAAGAATTGGGTATTAATTAAATGCATATTAAATTTAAAATTGCATATTAAAGGACTATGCCAAGCACAGCCAATCCTACGGGCCTGGGGTGCCTGAATGGGGTGGGTGCCAGGCAGTGGCATAGTCTTCTTCGGCAGACAACTCTAAGCAGACCCTTTCCCACAGACCCAAATGCTGCTTTTTACTCTCATAATGCCCTTCCGTTATCAGAGCTCAAAAATGTTATAAATGTTATAAATCAAATAGATGATTGCAATTCAGTTTAGGACTGGCCCTGACCTCAACGGAGGGCTACCAATCAGCCATTGTACCCAGAACATCCCCAAGACCAGAATATCTGCAGGTGGTTCCATGGTGAAACAGAACACTTTAGAAAGAGATTGTGTTATGGCTATTAAGAGTAATTATTATATAGTCTGTAGGATACATTAGAATACAACTCAGACCCAGGAATAAACTATACATGATGGCTAAATAAGTATCTGTATTTTCTTTGTTGCCAGTGTACCCTCTAAAACTTGAAAATGAAGATAATTTCTGAATAATCTGGTTTATTTTTAGATGGGTATTTCAATTTGGAAAAATGTATGTGGTCCTTTAAACCCAATAAAGTTCTGATTTTGCAATCAAATCTGCTCTTACAATGAGGACTGTATCTGTCCCTAACTACGTGGTTATTGTATTATTTCTTGTTGTTGTTTTGTTTTTTTAAATCACGCACAGAAAACACGCAGGTCAACTTTTTCACACTTAATCTTAATTTGGTCCCAAAAGTGGGACCTATGTTCTTGTTGTTATAATCCCAAAAGGTGGACCTATTTCTATACATTTCCCGGGAAGTACGAGGAACAGATGGGCCTATAGGATTCTGAGGGTAGCTGTGCCTCAATTACTTAAGGTGCTGTTCCACCAAGGCGGTACCAGAGATGTGCTGCATCACGTTAAAGAAACCTGTCTGTCATTTTGGTTTTCTTTGTTTAATGGTAGAGTAGTGATGCTACAGTTGAAACAGAGACCTATCATTCCTCCAAAGTCCCTCCTCTCCTCTGAGGTCTCACCATGGATTTATGAAGACACAGAACCATATTATAATTCAGTGTATGTGTGATTATAGTTCTTTGGATACCCTGCTAACACTCTTGCTGGCTCTGTTTGGGGATGGTGGTCTGGGGGGTGAATAGCATGCATGGCTGGTGAAGATCCTAAAGCCACACAACCTCTTCTAAGTCAGCAGTTGAATGTGATCCCTGTCTACTGAAGTAAAGCAGTACTGGATATTTTGTATAAAATATGCTTTTTGCAGCCACTATTCCATTGGCTGCACTTTTTGGTGGAGGGCAAACTCACACTTTGCTTGGCCGTCTTACACATGTTCCTATGTGACAGTGACATACAAATACATTTAAAATTTAGATTGGTTATTAAGTTGGAACATACCTGGGTAGCTACCACTTTGGCATTAGTGATGTCCTTAATATTGGGAGTACCGGAGTAGTAACACTTTTTTAGCATCCTCTCTTGCCTGGGTTGATAATATTATATTTATTTTCCTTCTTCCTAAACCAATTTTCTTCCGGTGACTGCCACTATCCCAATAACCCCTTGCAAAGATCTGGAATGAAATAATCAGAAAGGAATTTCAATTCATAAAGTAGTAACACACATAAGGACATTCTATTGCTTAAGCAAACAGTCATTTGAAACTGTGCGGCATGCTGTATTTCTTGATAAAAATTAATTAGAAGTTATTTCCTCCCTGCGCTCGTCTTCCACAGATTTGTTACAAATTTAACAGTAATTTGCACTTCCCGTACAGTTCCATCGTGAGCGGCGCGTCCAAGGCATTAACGCAAATCGCTACTTAATTGGATGTTTTATCTGCAGTTTAGTGGTGCAAGTTATTTAATGAGGAATAAACCGTGAAGAGACCAGGAAGAACGTATTCTTCAGGTCAAGAACTGTGTGCCAGTGTTCAAAGGGGGAATTAAGATCTTTTAGGAGGAAATTAAAAAAAGAAGAGTTATACTTCAAGTGTAGAATAAAGATATTTGTGAGAAATAAAGATACACCACCCTTCCTGTCTATATTAAAATACTCAGACTGGCTTTATTTTTTTATTGTAACTATTTTTGTTAGACTCTTCTTCTGCTATGCTGTCATATATATTGTAGACTTGTATTTCTCGAGCTTTCCTGTTTGGTTTGGACATTCCTGAAAGTGTTGACCCCAACCATGCGCAATTAGAGTTTGGCCCATGATCAGTAGTGTATTCTGGCCCAGGCCAACCAGGCCTAGAGGAGACCCTCTCCGCATCACTCAACACCACTACTCAATGGGCCAGTTAAAAGATCCCTGATCTCCCCAATTGGCCCACTAACACTATGGAAGTATGTGCCGAGTCGGTATAGTACTCCATAGTTTCCTTCAGCCATGGTCTTCCTTTAAAAGTGGAGGTCCAGTAGAAAGGATTGTGGCACGGAGGGGGTAGCAGACAGCACTGGGTTAGGACTAGGGCAGGACCAAAGGTGAATACACCACTGGCCAGGTAGGTAGGTAGGTAGAACACATGTAATATCGCATGAAGTTATGTATGCTGAAGGAGTATGATAAGCTTTTACAAAGTTACGTTTTGTCCCAACATCAATACATGCATATTGCAGGCTCCAAGAATTAAACCTTCACTAGACAAAAGCAAACAGATATATGCATAACAGTCCTTGGCCAACCCATAGAAGGAATGGTATCACAAACATTGGTGGGCTGGCCAAAGGTGGTCTGAAAATCGTGGAAGGTGCAGTTCTACCACTGCTACCTGTTGACTTCCGGTGATCTAGAATGTCTACGATTATCATGGCTATGAACAGAGATATTCCAAAACGTATTGCATACAAGTGTAATGTGTTGCTAAATATTATGTTAACACATTAAGAAATAAATATATATGCCAGGAATGACTTTTGTTTGTGCACTATTGTCTGAATATGTGTATAAGTGCATCCAGATGACCTTAATTTAACCCTGTGTGTGGGCCTGTCACTTCATGTATTTCTCAGACATTAGGTATATTAGTTAGGATCCAGAGCAGCCATCAAAGTTGGATGTTGTTGAATTTGCTCATTTTTGTGATTCCTAGCATGACACCTGCCTCTTTTGCCTGATCTTTCACCCTTGTTCTCCATCTTGAAACAAGAAGAACATTATTCACAGTAAGGGCTGTAAAGCTCTGGAATGCACTACCTATGGAGGTGGTGACCACAGGTAGAGTGAAAGCTTTGTATGATAAACTGAATTTTTTCATGTAATTGGATGCTTTTTGCCAGCTACACATCACAACGTAAAGCCATTGATTCCATGGTTATTCTGACCTTCCATGGAGTCATACAGGACATTTTCCTGTTCTGATAAAATCAGCATTTCCTTAAAATGTTATTTTCCTCCTTTGTGATATTATGATGGGCCCATGTCTTATTATATAAGAAAGTCCAGCAGAAAAACACTTCTAGCAAAAGTGGCAAAAGTGATCTATGAATAAATGCACTGGATCATCCATGTCTTACAAAGCGTACGTAATTAAACAATGGGTCCAGTGGTTTGATCTTTATTCTAGCCAAATGAATGACACCCTGGTTCACTTTATAAGTTACTGGTCCCTGACTTTACCCCAACAGCTCAAGAACTGGTTGGAAAATCAGAGTAGACCAGATAGCTTTGTAACATAAGGTGCTTTGAAACATCGCTGTTAAATATTTTAATTGTGGCTTCCGATATTGTGGCCATAGCTTCAGCTGTTGTGTCTTTTCTTGGAGGCAAGGAAACCATTTACTCATCTGGTTTGCCTATCTGGTTCGCCATAAACTGCGAGAGACGGAGACTCGCCATTTCACTATCCACTGTGAATTCTAATTAATGATCAGCTCTCTTTGAAAAATATCTCTCAACATTAACAAAATTTGTGTGCTGAATAAACCGTGAAATTGGATATTAATTATAAAATGCTCTCTATAGATTTTCCCCATTGGAGGTTTAAAAAGGGATCTATGCATTTATCATTTTGCAAAACACATATGAAGGAGTTTAATTCCACAACAAAATGACAAGAATTTATTATTTATTATTTTTCTGATACACAAAAAAATTCATCATTCTGTCCACCCCCATATTTAATTTAGATTGCATTAAGTCAAGGATACATGCCATTATTTCCTTCAATCAGAAAGCCTTCTTTCATGTTGTGTACTTGTGTGCTATTTGCTTTGATAGAGTTTCATGATATTCCAATTCATTACTCGGACAAAAATATCTCTTATGGACAATAGAAATATTTCCACTTGATTACACCAGTATAATTACAGAATGTGCAGATGCAATTAAAGAGGCACATTTATTTTGTGTGCTGCGTGTATTAATATTGCATGACATTTTAGCAACCAATGGGAAAGCTGAAAAACATAATATCAGTGAACTGAATTATATATAGCTCTATTACTGAACAAAATAAATATTTACAGGCTCTTATGATGTATTGCAGCCCTAAAGCAGCAAAATTGGAATTGTATAGAAAGTAAAGGAAAAAAAAAAAGGAAATGCTCTTAAAGTATGCCAACATCAACCACCTCTCCTGGAAGATTTTTATATAGGTCTATCACTATTTTTAACAGCTAATGGTTTCCTGTATAAATACACTGATTTGTGGGTGTCTTGTCGTTTTTATTTATTAGCCATTTTTATGACACGGGTTGATCTAGTGTTGTATTTTGGCTGGGAATTGCTCTAGGTTTGACCCCCTCACACCTACCTCCAAGGCTATTTTCCATACCCATGTCCCGGGAAGGGCTAATATGGAAGCTGTGACTGTTATGTACAAGTCTCCGTAGTGTAACTGAGCCCGTTACAAGAGAGCTGATCTCCTCAACTGATCCCTTGGACAGCACACTGTGGAGCCTGATTACCCAACAGGACAGATTGTTCCTAGGCATGCCACCCCTGGTGTAAACATCCTTGGCCAGAACATGGAAATGGGTTGACCCATCTCACTCTGGGCTCATCTTGTTCTTACATATAATTTAAGCACTGATATGTAGACCAGTGAGGATAGGAGAAGAAATGTGTGTTAATGGACTTCCCTATCTTGTTGCTTCTTCTAGATCGCACTGCTTCCACTAGATCACCACTCAGATCTCATGCGCAGTCACCCACAGCTGGAAGCAGGCCTATATTAGACAGGACAGTCCAAGCAACCTGGATTATGCAATTTTGTTTATAAGAAGTTCTGGTAATGTGCGCTCACAAAGCCTGAATCCGGCAGTGTACATGCCAAAAAAAGGGTAGGAAACTGGGCAATCTGTGAGGAGGAGCCCGGGGATGTCTGTGCCTCCTGGAGTGTCCTGGCTTCTGAAAATACAAAGCTGGTAGGCATGATATATGTTAGGTCTCTGGGTGCCTGCAGGAAGGAAAGAAGGAATCACCAGACCTGGGAACTCTCTTGGTTTGACCTGGGGTCCCCGGTTGAAGCCCTGTTTCTCAGGGTCTCCAGGTCATTTTCTTCCTTCTCTGGGCAGCGGAGATTTGCTTTGCCAGATCCACCCCATACCTACCTTCTGCCTACTCCTGTCCACTTTTTTGCCTGGTCCAAGTCCAGTTCACTATCACTACAGGCCATATGGGGCTAGTCCTGTTCTTACATACAGCTTGCCCCACCCCTTCATAAAGCCACACCTCCAGAAAAGAGAGGGTATGGAAATTGCCTTACATTCCAAACAATTTGATCAATATAAACAGGACAGCAATAAAAAAATATGAAAGACTGTAGCACAAAATGATTATTTAGAGATCATTTATTTTAATGTTTAATGTGTATATCACAAAATCTAATTATCATGTGATTAGCTAGAATTACTTAAGAGTTGAGCTCTTAATTAGTACTGTAATGATGCGGTAAGCTTGTGGAATAATTTTTAGACACTAAACTGGCGCTTAATAGCAAAACTAATTGGATATCAATGCATGGATGTCATTTGGAATCCAGAGGTATACAGAGTGCGAGCAGCTAGAAAGAAGGCGAGGGAGTGAGGGAGTGAGGGAGTACGATAGTGAGAAAGATTGAGTATGTATCTATGTAGGTTACAGAAAGTGAGTATGTAAGTATGGGTATGTAAGTGTAAGTGTGTGTTAGAGGGAGTGTGTGTTGGTATAAGTATGCGTGCGTTAGCTTGAGTGTATGTTAGTGTATGTAAGTATGTGTACCAGTGGATATGTTTGTTAGCGGGGCCAATGGGGCCACTTGCTTTACCTGTCCTCCCTCTCCTTGCTGGAGCTTCCTATTTAGGGGTAACAACAGCAATCCAATGCAATATTAGCTGAGGGATGATGGGAGATAAAATATGCATGAAATGCCCTTATACCTTATAATACCTTTGGTGGATGTCTGGACTGGAAAATGGAGATATGTTGGGCTTAATGATTTTACCAGCCACTTTCACATATCGTGTGCCCCAAGCCCTTCAATCACTTAATGTCCATTTCTTTATCTAACAGTAATCTCATGTTAATAGTATAAAACAAATATTGAAATATTAATAACACTTAATGTAGAAATATTATCATCATACAGTGCTTCCAGATTATTAATGTTATTACATACAATCACGTGAAAAACTAATGTATTTTCATATAATCTTAGCTATGAATTATTAAATGTTAGGCTATTTCATAATTTAACTTTATTGGTCTCCATCCACTGTTCCTCTCTTTTAGTCGAACTTCGCTTTTTAATTCAGCAGAATTTGGTAATAGGTATTTTGTAGTCAATATTAATATTTATGTAAAACCACTTATAAGAAGTTTCTGAATTGTGCCAAAAATCCAAATTACCATTTACATTTGCAACACAATCAACACATAAACATTGAATTTTGATCCTGGACATTTTTGATCGGAATGATCTTTTTGATCAGTAAAACAGTCATTTTAAATACCGGTAAATATATTTCTGTATTAAATTCTATTTAGCCTCTATGTGATACTGAATCAAATCAAGTCCCTAAAAATGTAGATAAATTCAAATAAACAAATACATTTTTTTATTGCTTACCCTTTCGTCAAAATGATTAGTTGAACGCAACACTTTTAATTTAGACTGAATGAAAAAATAACACATAAGTATGAGATGAGCAAGAGAAACATGGAAAAAAAAACAAAATACAAGATTGCAAAGAGTGTGTGAGATATATTTAGAAAAAACATTTATTGAAAAAAAAATATATATTGTTAGAATATAGAATGTAATAGATATTGATCTGCAAAGTATATGCATATGAAAGAAAGTAAAACAAAATGTGGTTAAAACCAAAACAAATGATGCAGAAAAGAAAGGAACCCGAAAAAAATATATTTTTAACATAAACATGAGACAAGTGGAGTTTGAATGATAACATAAACATGAAATAATTAAGAAAAAAATAAGCAGTAAAAAATGTACCTTTTGGAAAAAGGTATTTAAATAAATATGCACCCCCAAAAGAAAAGACTTGTTAAATATAACGTCGTTTGGCTCATTTTCATTTTATAATGCAGTTTGTAATTGTTTGGTAATTATGAATTTCTGATTGTTACAGTGGGACAATAAATATTCCACCTCTAACGATACACAATACAGTTGCATGTTGTTAATTTAATTGAAAATCCAACTATAAGTCTGCATTTATCTAAAAGATGACAAAAATTGAAGATATTTCCACAATTATACAAAGAATCCAATTTCAGTTACTAATAACGGCTGTCATGGAAACCGATTGTCCAGCGTAACAAGAAGAAATTTCTTTCAGACCAATGCATTATTAGCAGACCCCCTTATCTTTATAGTAAAGTAAGAGTAATTATTCAGACAATTAACTGCTAGAAAGGGGCATTCAAATATTGTTTCTATGGACTGTGTCACAGTTTCACTGCATTGTTACTAAATGATATGATATATTTTACCTAAGGAAACTTCTTATGTGAATGTTGTAGATGCAAAAAACCCCCCCAAAAAACAGAATTAGATGGTAGAATAGAACTATTCGGTTATAAAAATCTCCAACATTATTAGGTCTCTGGCATCTACCATAACTAGGATAACTACCATGATACATGTAGGTTTCTTGTATTTAGTTTTGTATAGGACTGAGCACCCATGTCTACCAATAGTGCCAAACAGTGTTGATCTGTGTTATTATTGGGTCTCTGATCTTATGGTCATGGTAGTCTAATGCCTAACTCGTACCTGAATTCACTCGCTATAGTAACCTGTTGGGACTTGCCTTGTCCAAGAATTACTTTGAAGCCCCTTGAATCATCTAAAGTAAGCCTATCCCAATCTATAACCATTCCTGAGAGCCAACAGATGGGGGCAGAGCCAAATTCTAATGTAAAAGAGGCGATCCCACTGATCAAAAGACTTTTCTGTAAGGCCAACTTCTGGTGCACATCCAAAAAGTTCATTGGTGCAATACTGATATATATCATATGCCACTGAAACACATACTATAGGTTTAGGAAGGTAAAATCAATCATTAATTCCACATAATGGATAAAAAACGAAAGCACTGCATACATATTAATAGAAACAGAAAACTATTCAGTTTCGA
>VKOC01012383.1:0-16464 GCA_009364415.1 Spea multiplicata
AAAACGTTTGATGCGCTCATCATGTCAATGAAAGAAAGTTTCATTAAAAAAATATACATTGGAGTGTGAATATTCGGGTCACTGAAGACGGCTATGAATAAAGTCATATTCCCCAAAATAATGATGAAGTAGGCAATTAGAAATATTACAAACATTGGAAGTTGTAGTTCTGGGATATCCGTCAAACCCTGGATGGTAAAATCAGGCCCCGTCGAGTTCATTTTCTAATTTCATATTTGTCAACGACCAAGTCACCGTTCATTACGGCCTTAGGGTTAAAATAAAAAATCACACTTCTTATTATCTAGTAAAGCCTTTATAGAATGTATTACTTCCTGTGTTCTAAGTCACCTTTCACGAGCGAGTCCTTCTTTAAGAATGTTTTATTGGTTCCTTATCCCACGGACTCCTATAAAAAAAAGAGATTATTCTGAACAAGGAAATTATCAGTCTCATCTTCTATAACATGCCATAATTCTTTAATTTTAAAAATAAAATGTCCAACAAAAATCCCTCAAATACATACTATGACAAATAAAATAAACACGAAATATCAAATAAAAACAATCAAAACATAATATAAACTAGAACATGTTTTGAAGGTAATAACAATAATAATAATAATATGCAGCAATGTTCCTGATTGATTTTTAGGGTTGATCGGGTCAACTTAGAAACCAATATAAAATCACATAAGCTTTCAGGACTTCAGAGGTCTTACTCCATCTGAAGAAGAGACAGAAGTTATAAAATCCTATGAAAATCTTATGCGATCTCTTGGTCAATAAAAGATATTAACTTTCACAAAAGACTCCATTGACTTTTGGACTAGCGTGGATGAATTTATTTTCCTTCATTTTTTTTCAGACATTTGTTGGCTGGGTGAATCAAGTTTTCTTCTGGGGATATTGTTAAATAAATCGGTTCTTATGTTGTATAACATTAGATTATACATTCAAGCCCAACTTGGCCCTTGCAAGAAAAGCCTATTACTATAAGGAAAGCATAACGAAAGGGGCAGCAATGTTTAAAATCACAGCATAGTTATAAAAATATTGTGGTGTATAAAAAATAAAAATTAGAATGGACGTTTCTTTATACACCACTAAGATGACAGAGACTGCTTTGCTTTAATATTATTTTTATAGGAACAGTCAGTGAGACTGATGTATATATGTGTGTGTGTGTGTGCAGGCGTAGAATAGTCATTGCGATTAAAATTGGTAACATATAAGGAAAAAATAGAAAACCTATAACTTTAAAAATTAAACATGCTATTTAATGCATCAACTGTCCACATAAACATATCACTAACATAACATTTAAACAAATATAAAAAAACATCTATGTAGCATATATAAATGTATTTGTCAGTATGCTTATATTTGTATTGGATACACTTGACAAACATTTAAAACCAGATTTATGATGTTCAACATGCGCTACCTCTTAATATACATGTTTTTATAAACTATTGCTAATACGTCTTATTGTAAAAATAATCATAAAAATATAATATATATAACGTAGTATATAATCTATACTAGTGACATACCTATGTAGAAAGCCAATTCTAATGCTGACATTTCTGTGTTGTCCCCATAAATTACAGGGAAGCGCAGTCCTCTTATACACCTGAAAAAGGGTGTGAAACGTAACGGTTATTTGCTGATCTTTTATACAGTCTGAAAGAGATGTGAAAGCCTCAAGAGAAAAAGTATGATAAGTAAAACTTTCTTTGAGTCAGAGAAAGAAAAACAGGTTTGGGAGCACCTAATGATACCCAGTACACCTCAACATGGTTCATGCCGCGGCTAAAGTTTTAAGCTTGGCAAAGTTTAGTTTGAAACAAAGAAATGTAAGTAATGTCCAGGGATGGTATATGGATTGTATATGGACATGGATGGGTTGTATGGGATGTGAGGTTACAGCCCAAGCTTCGTTCAAACTGTTGTAATTTGCGGTCAGCTTTCTTAGATCATTATTTTTTTGAATTATTTGAGATTTTTTGATGACCACGTCTTTTGGGCCCTGCAAACGTAAGTGCCCCACACACACAGAGATCAGATGCAAAATGTGTGTCCATCCTTGTCGCATGGTGTTGGCAATGGATGGACCTCATTTTCCCTAATATGAGGAGTGGAGCAGAGAAGGTAGTCGGATTTTTTTGTTTTTTAAGTCTTAAAATCTCAATACCCTCCTTCCTAAAGGGTGAGGATGGAGGAAAGGCAGGGGAGGGTATATGCACCTCCAAACCCCTTTCACCCCAGTAGTAGGTAGAAGAGGCAGGAGGGACAAGGATGTCTACATGTCTGGGTGGCCCCATATCTACTAGAACCCATTTCCATACCTGGAAACTTCTGGGCTCCGGCTACCCAGAGCCTTCCCTTGCGGGACGCAGCCAGGACTGCCCGCTGACGTCAGTGCATGCCCCAAATGTGACCTTTTAGTCCCCAAACTACCTTACAAACCCATGCATGGGTGGGATTACTGTATTCAAGTGATGGTGCTTATTGGTTTGTTGTTTTAAAGTGACATATACCAGGGGATGTAAATTTATACCTGAAGTACCCACAAAATAAATTACTACCACAAACTTTGACAAATGCTGGCAGTGGAACTAGTGCATGGAAAGTGTTATAATAACAGCATTTGAAATACTCCAGGTTGTCTATTTTTCAAAAATATATGTTTCGATGGAGTACAATAAGTCTTGCAAAACTGTCCAAAATTGGACATGGGGAGAGGATCTGTTTTGCCCAATCAATGAGGATACAGAATGATGGCACATCAAACAGCAATTAATATAGAACTCTTACTACAGCAGATAGAAAATACTTATGTGTGCAAATGTATATGTACAATGCGATCGTGTCAAATGTCAATACAGTAATACTGAGCCAAGTAGTTATCACTCCTCTAGCTGACTAGCTCACAACTCAGCAGGGGCTGGGAAACCCCTCAGAACAAGAGCCACTTGTCTCGGACGCAAGGATCTCTGGATCCGTCCTGGGCTGCAAACACCATAGATGAGGCTTCAAAGTTGGCAGTTGCGGCCTTAGGTTTTTATAAGCGTTGTGAGGACTTTCCGGAATCTTCCAGGGGCGAGTGTCTTTACATCATGGTGTTATCTCTAGGAGGCTTCTGTTCTGTGATGCAGGCAACCCTCCATTTTATGATGCTGGCCAGACACCCTAAAAGAGGTCCTTCGCCATTTTGTTCTTATGTGCTTGGGCCGCTTTTCCTTATCTATTTTGATCTGTACATGTTGACGCCTGACGCCTCAGTTACAAGACATATGACTATACTTAACTAATTAACCCTATCATGACCGGGGCCGGGAGTCAGATTAATAAAATCCACTACGGGATCACCAGACTAAAAATGGGTTTGAAATAGCAAAACACTTCTTGTACTTATTGCCCTATAACTTCCAAAAAAAACATAAAAACATTGGGTATTTCTTAACTCAGGACCAATTAAATCTATTTAGCAGTTTTTCCATTAGCTTTTGTAGATGAGTAAAAGGTTTTTCAAATAAACGTGAAAAAAACTTTAAACGCTTTTTTCAATACTTCACCATACTTTATTATTTTTATTGGAAATTAGATGATAAAAATGCTATCTAAAAGAAGGGTATAAGCATAACTATGTATAAGTCTGTGTTTGAAGTGGTATATAGATCCAGATGCCCCATGGAAACTTCCTTAACAGGTAACGCAAATTAATCTTTAGTTAGTAATGCTGCAAACTTATTTTTGAGTCTGTCCAAAGCCTTTTTGACTTCTTGGTTTTTTAGACTGTAAATAACGGGGTTAAGCATCGGTACGACCACAATGTATAGAAGCGCAAAATATTTGTCCTGTTTTGGTGAATAGCTTGATGTAGGCCTCATGTACAAACACATGGTCGTTAAGTAGTAGAGAGTAACGCACAGGAGGTGGGAGCTGCAGGTAGAAAAGGCTTTACGTCGACCTTCTACAGACTTTATTTTAAGAATGGCAGAAATAATGAATACATATGAAATAAAGGTGAACACTAGCGCAGGAAAAGGGATCAGCGCCCCGTCAATGTAATTTATTTTTTCCACGAGAGATGTGTCACTGCAGGAGAGCTTCAGTAACGGTACGAGGTCGCAGAATAAATGGTTAATGAGATGGGAGACACAAAAGGCCATCTTGGAGACAAGGAAAGCATGTGGTAACGGGTCTATCAAACCGACGGTCCATGTAATGATGATGAGTGCTGCTATGTGTCTAAAACCCATAAGAATGGCGTAATGAAGGGGGTGACAGATCGCTATATATCTGTCATATGCCATGGCTGCAAGCAGGATAAATTGTGCGCATGCCATAGATAAAAAGAAGTACATCTGGGTTACGCATTCTAGAAATGAAATCATATTGTTTTGTGTCAGTAACATATTTAAAAGCTTAGGTAAAATATCTGAAGTAGAAGTAATGTCAATTAATGAAAGATTCATCAAAAAAATATACATTGGAGTGTGCAGGTAACAGTCGGTCACAATAACGACAAAAATGGTCATGTTTCCGAGGATAATAAAAAGGTAAATAAAGAGGAAAAGTAAGAACACAGGGATCTTTAGGCCTGAGATTTCTGTGAAGCCTTGAATTGAAAAGTCTGTCTCATTCTGTTGATAATTCAATTTTATATTTCTCATAACTACCATCATTTTTCTTAAGATGTATCGTGAATGTGCTACTGAAAGTAAGTTTTAATTGCTGAAATTTGTTTTGTGGTGTCCTTTAATTCTCCTGCGTCTGAAGCATATTAGATCCCTAGAACCTAAAATATATTTGACAGAAATCTCATAACAAAAACACATGGTCTGGGTAACTAAGTTGCGCTCATCACACAAATAAAAAATATTCTGACTTTACGGAAACTTTATAATTAGGCTACTTTTTAATTACTTCTTTTATGAAATAAAATGATTTCAAAATGGCATATATGCAAGATTTGTAAAAAAAAAAAAAAAAAAAAAAAAAAAACAAGCTTAAAAGGCTCTCTTTCATTTAGACCGATGCCATGATTTCAGCTTTCGGTCATGTTATGAAAATAAAAAAGAGCAGATCTGTAATTTTAGTCTTCCCCCTGAAGATTTAATCACAGAATAAAAGTGTAAGAAACATTTTCAAGTTCTATAGCAAAACACCTTTACCATATAAACCACCATCATAAAATAAATAATTCCATGAAAAATGATTAATGACATGACATGGCTGCAGGCAGGTATGTGCGTTACACATTCTAGAAATGAAATCATATTTTTTTTTGTGTAAGTGACATTTTTAACAGTTTAGGCAAAATCTTTGAAGAAGAAGTAATGTCAATTAATGAAAGATTCATCAAAAAAATATACATTTGTCACAATCATGACAAAAAATGGCCCCTTTTCCGAAGGAGGTAAAAAGGTAAATAAAGAGGAACATTAAGAACATTGGTAGGGGATCTGCAGGCCTCAAATTTTTATGAAGCCTTGAATTGAAATCAGATGAATTCTCTTGATATTCAAATTTTACATTTCTCATAACTACCATAATTTTTCTTAAGATGTATTGCAAATCTATTAATAAAGAGTTTCAACAATTTCTTCTTCATAGAAACTTGTTTTGTGGTGTTCTTCAATTTACAAAAGTCTCAGAAGAGTATTAGATCCACAGAACCGTAAATATTATTGACAGAAATCCCACCAAAACACAATATATGGGTAATTATAGTGCTGATTTAAAGTGGGACTTTATTGCACATACAATCCACATTTAATCCAGATAAAAACAATATTTTGGCTTCACGGGTACTTTATAATTAGTCTGGTTAACCGTTTACTTATTTTATGAAAAAATTATAATTACAAAAAAAAATATATATATATATATATATATGTAACATGTACAATACAGACAATGATCTGTTTAATTTATAACATCAAAAGGTACGATTTCGATTAGACAAAGCATGAATTGAGTTAACTTTCCTGTAATGATAAGAAAATAAACCTGAGCAGATTTGTCATTTTAGTCTTCCCCATCACAGAAAAAAATGTATAAAAAGCATAATTCAATTCTATGTAAAAAAAACTGTAACTGATTTTCTGTCACCTTAAAATTAACAATTCCCAGAAAAATAAATGATGCATGATTTTGTTTTTTGAAGTATGGAGCAATGTTTGCAATGCTATTTAAATTCTATATTTTTTTTTAAAAGGGTTACATTAGATAGAGGTCATTATCTGTAGCAAAGAAGATTTATGGAGACGAGCGCTAACGATATAATTTCAGACTAGCCATATTATGTACTAATATGTGAACACACTAGATTTCAATGCTCATGAGATGAGACACTATAGCTTTAAAGGTTGGATCCAATACTAAAGGTTGCATCTCAAAACTGAAATCCACTAAGCATAATAGATGTAATAAATATTTTTCAAAAACATTGAATGTGGGATATTTCTGTCATCTCATTATTAATTGTTATTTGTTATCAATTAATTGTTATCGGCTATTGTTAAAGGGATTTTAATGATATCATATTTGGTACAAACCTTTATAGATACCCGTAGAATCTCTGTTCTGTTGATGTTGGTGGATATGAATTGTTGAGATAAAGGGCCGGGTTGCAGGCAGTGGAAAGGCACTGAAAAGAATAGTAACTTGCAGCCCTGTTATACCGTGTGACAGAATTCCCCAGGTGATACAAAGTTTGCCACCTAGATCCTGTGGAAGTTTTTACTATCTTCTGAAAAAGTGTGGAAGTAGCATTTTCTTGCTCTACAAGAAATGTACAACTTCCGCATGAAAAAGGGTGATGCCAACATGACCACTCGAAGTTGGCCAACACAGATTTAGAACCATAACAGAGTGGTAAATTATACACATTAGGGATTTGGCAGATTTCCGTTGCCCACCTAGTGATAAGTCACTATACTTTAAATTGGAATATATTTACATTTTAACCAAATTTGGCAATTTCATTAATTCATACTTTCTGATGCTCTCTCTCGATTAGCCAGTAGGCGTCACTCCAGGGTCTGTGTAGATCTCCGATTGCTTCTACTGCTGGCTGATCACAAGCATTGCGTTCAGCAATTCAAGTCTATGGAGCCCTGCTTGCTGATCACAGTGTGATATATGCAGGAGAGATTGGAGGGAAGAAAGTGAGAAAAACTGCTTCTCTTTCTTAACACAAAAGGAAAAGTAGTTTGATTATTTAGACTTTCTTAAATCACTGATGTATAAGAGCTCATACACATCACGGACCGAGCAACAAGTCGGCTCTACTGCTTCCATGATAAAACCCCCTGATATGATTTCATAACTTCATCCACTTTATTGTGAGAGTAAAGGCAGGAGGCTTTGTAAACTCTCATAATCATACCTGGGAACTCGCTGTGTTTTAACCGGCATCTCCAGGTGAAGCCCTGAAATTCACTTCCTTCTCTCAGTGAGCAGGGGAGAGGCATTTGATCACCCCCAATCCCAGTCACTGCCTGCACACTTCATTCTCCCACCACCACTATACCTGAGAACTCTTGACAGGCTCGGCTCCCCGCCATTTCTCCATTAAATGCTGGGGATTTCCCTTGATGTCAGGGGGAATGTCCACCGATGACAGTGGGAACCCCCCACCTATGCCCTGGTCGGGTCCCACAAGGATAGGCTCCCAGAAGTTCCCAGTAGGCCCACCACCCTTTAAAGACTGTCTGGGGCTATCCTCGTCCCTTGTGTATAGCTAGCCACACCACTTCATGAAGCCACTTCACCAGAAGAGAGAAAGGACTGGGTGGCCTATCCTGGGAAGTTCCTAGGCATGCTTATAATGGAGTATTAAAAATCATGGCCCTCTGGAACAAATATGTTGATCAGTAGGCATTGGGGGGTCTACGTGACTATCATGGATGTACTGGTATGTCTCCTACAAGATGCAAAGGATGCGGACAGATTTCCCACAACCACCCAAAAGGGTTAGGAAACTGCCTGTGATTAAAAAGATTACAAATTTTTATTACATAATGCAAACTTATTTTTGAATCTCTTTAAAGCGTTTTTGACCTCTTGGTTTTTCAGAGTATAAATGATGGGGTTTAGAATCGGGATCACAACACTGTATAGAAGGGCAAAATATTTGTCCTGTTTTGCAGAATGGCTAGACGTAGGTTTCAAGTACAAACACATAGTAGTCACGTAGTACAGAGTAACACAGGTGAGGTGGGAGGCGCAGGTAGAAAAAGCTTTACGTTGGCCTTCTGCCGATTTTACTTTGAGAATAGCAGAAATAATGAATACATATGAGATAAAAGTGAAAATAAGTGCTGGAAACGGAACCAGTGCCCCATCAATGTAATTAATGATTTTCACAATGGAGGTGTCGTCACAAGAGAGCTTCAGCAATGCTCCAAGGTCACAGAAAAAATGCTTTAGAATGCGAGACATGCAGTAGGACATCTTAACTACAAGGAACGCATGGGCCAGTGGGACCATGAAGCTTATGGTCCATGTAATGACCACAAGTTCTGCTGTGTGTCTGAAACCCATAAGAACAGAATAATGAAGGGGGTGACAGATCGCGACATATCTGTCATACGCCATGGCTGCAAGCAGGATAAACTGCGCACAAGTCATAGATAAAAAGAAGTACATCTGGGTTACGCATTCTAGAAACGAAATCACATTGTTTTGTGTCAGTAACATTTTTAACAGTTTAGGTAAAATATCAGAAGAAGAGGTAAGGTCAACTAATGAAAGGTTCGTCAAAAGAATATACATGGGAGTGTGCAGGTAACAGTCGGTCACAATAATGACAAAAATGGTCATGTTCCCAAACAAGATAAAAATGTAAATAAAAAGGAACACTAAGAACAAAGGGATCTGGAGGTCTGGAATCTCCGCAAAGCCCTCAATTGAAAATTCAGTTACGTTGTGTTGAATTTCAGATTTTATTTTTCGCATTTTATAATTTAATCACTAACAAGATCCAGAGATCAATAAAAGGATAATATTAGGAGATTTGTTCTTCATAGGATCTTGTTTGTTTTGTGGTGTTTTGTGGTGTTTTTCCTAATATCATGCTTTTCAGATGACCAATAGACACTGACTTCTTAACAAGATCCACATAATATCCAACATGTTATTCAGTAGAGGCCACGCAGAGCAGCAATTTATCTTCTGGATAAGATCTTCCAGCTTTACAGGAACGTTAGGATTAAGCTGGTTAAAAATGTACAATAGAGAGTTGTCTGTTTTATTTACAACATTAAAATATGCAGCTCAATTTAGACAATAAATTAAACACCTGAGCAGATCTGTCATTGTAGTCTTCCCCCTGAAGAGTTAAATACAGGAAAAAAAAAAAAAAAAAAAGAAATGTTTGTTTTCAGATTCTGATTTTTTTTTTTCAACCTATAACTACAAAAATCCCTGAAGAATAATGAATTTCGCAATGTTTCATGTGATTAAGGAATTATTTTTATGAAGGGTATGGACACTCAGTAGCACCGGTGCTGTATTTCTTTATGAAAAGGTTAACCCCTTAAGGATAATGGGCGCTCCCAAAACCCATTGAAAACAAAGCATTTTTGAGCCCGTACATGTACGGGATTTGTCATTAAGGGGTTAAATTCAGTAGAGGAGGTAGAACTGTTAGGCAGGCTAGTCTCAAATCATATATCTGCAGCAAAGAAGATTTTTGGAGACGCGCTCTAATCGTTCCCTCAACACTAAATATATTATTATTACAGGCGTTCTTCTTCATATCGGGTTGACAAATTGAACGTTTTTGCAGTAGGATCCCTCCGATCCGGAATCTACCCCTTAATCTCACCCTTTTAATCTCACTATCCACCTGCATTATGGATTCTATATACTTTTCATATATGCATACTGTATTAACCCATGCCGTTAATGGGCATTTGTGACCCTAAAAATTATAAATGTATTAAAAAAAAATCCCACCCAGCTATTTCTCATCTGCATTGAGACAAATCATACTGGTAATTTGTGCCTTTAAAAGAAACATAAGATTTCACAAAATATATCGTTTTACAAATCTCTATTTACACCTCTGGAATTTTCTAAAAGTAACAAAAGTGGCTGAATACTGGCATTATCTGCCACGTGTCTACTTGAATCCCCATTTATTGGTTTTATTTAACATTTCTACTAATAATTTTAAACTAACCAGATTATGTTATGTACATTTTCAATATTCCGTAAAAAAAAAAAATGAATTTAAGATATTTTTGTCTTTTCTTTTTTAACTACTATTTCCAATATTAAAATAATATTGCAGGGTTATTTAGTGTTTTAAATTAAAAAAATACTTGGTACAAACCCATGTGGAATCTCTGCTCCGATGATGTTGATAGATGTGAACTGGAAAGAGCGGAGCTGCAGGTAACAGAAGGCTCTGAAAGACTCAGGCCCTGTGTGTTATAGAAATGTTTAATCCCCCGGATAATACAAACTTTGCAACCTAGATACTAGATCTGGAGAAAAAAAAACTTTTATCCTCTTGTGAAAAAGTGTGGAAAGTAGCCGTTCTTCTTCTCAAAACTTTTTACTAAAATTGCGCAGCTCCAGCCGCAGTACACATATAATTTTTACAATTGCTGACCATCCAAGAATGCTGCCCTGTAGTATGGAGGAGGCATAACTTGCTTATTGATTCCTGTCCATAAGTCTATACATCCTGCATACTGCAGGGCAGCATTGTATCTTGGATGGTCAGCAACATATAAAAACTATACGTGTCCTGGAAAACATGACCGATGTGGTCACCCTATGGTCCCCCTGTCTTACTTTTGTGAGCATTTGGGGTTTATGATTCCATTGGCGAGGTCGCAGAATTTCCCTTGACTGACCCAACGAGCTGCGAGTTCCATCTTGGTTGTTGCTTTTGAAGTACAGATATCTTTTGGAGCCATTAAGGACCGAGAATGCCCTGTACAAGAGTGACCTTCCTTTTTCAACTATGCATCATGCTGGAGCCCCTCGCCCCTCTCACCCCTCAAGATTCACGACTTTGGGAAGTTGCCACTTGAACTCTCCAGTACAGCTCTGGATGTTAAGCATTAACAGTGAAGTCTCTCGAAGTAGGCCCAGGTCACGGGGACGACTTTAACCCCTTAATGACAAAGCCTGTACAAAATGCATTGTTTTCAATGGGTTTAGGGACCACTCATTGTCCTTAAGGGGTTAATGATTGTGTGCAATATTTCTTTGTGTGTGTTTAACCCCTTAATTATTTATATTGCCAGGATATACTTTTTATATGTATTTAGTCACTAATAAAAAAGTCTAATTATTAGATTATTTATTAATTAATTATTATGTTAACCCCTGTCACTTAAATGTTGTATTAAAGAACATGTCTATGTACAAGTAAGATCATGGCCGATTGGTTGTTATCCACCGTCACAGTTACTGTTTCTATGACATATATGACATATGCATGAAATACATGTTAATGGGATGCATGCCACATGTATGCATTGGTCATATGCTTGCGTACGCCATGCGAACTGCGTATTTTATACTTTACGCTGTTGAACTTGATTCTGATCATTTTGTTTGAAATATCTATTCTGTTTCCATGTGTTAGGCCTAGTCGCTTGAAGCATCAGAGAAAAGTGTATAAACCCAACTAAAATATTAATGGGAAATAGAAAAATAGAATTAGTTTAATTAATTTTGAAGCAAATGAAAGCGAAATGAGAACAATGCCGTAAAGCATTTTATTACATTTTCTTTCTATTTAATATATATATATAATCATAAATGTATCTTGCAAAGAAGAAACCTTTGCCAACAAAACCGATTATTTTATATAATTAAGCAATTTACTCAGATCGTATGCATCTTTATGTTATATTATTTAATTGATGAACAATCCATGTTATTGACATATTATTTTGTTTGTATGCTTCTTTAAGGCACGTATAACTTCTTGGTTCTTTAAACTATAAATAAGCGGGTTTAACATAGGCACCAAGACAACGTAAAGAAGTGAAAAAAACTTGTCCTGTTTCGGAGAATAGCTCGACGCGGGTCTTATGTACAAACACATTATAGTACCGAAAAACATAATGACGCAGGCCAGATGAGAGGTGCAGGTAGAGAAGGCTTTTTGTCGACCTTCTGCGGATTGTATTTTTAAAATAGTGGAAATTAGAAATACATATGAGATTATAGTAAGCAGAAAATCTGGAAAAATAATGAACGTTCCATCCAAATAAGTTAATAGCTCTACGCTGTATGTGTCGCTACACGAGAGCTTCAGCAAGGGTGTGACATCACAGAAGAAATGGTCAATGACATGTGAAGAACAAAAGGACAACCTAGATATGAAGACGGCATGTGCTATGGGATTAATGAAACCTAGGAGCCACGCAGTAATTATCAGCAACGTACAATGTCTATAACTCATTAGGATAAAATAATGAAGGGGGTGACAAATTGCTACATATCGGTCATAGGCCATGGCCCCAAGCAGGAATATTTCATTGCATGTCAAGGAAATAAAGATATACATCTGGGTTATACACCCCACAAACGAAATTGTTTTATGTTGTGTAATAAGCATGTATAACACATTGGGTAGAATGTTTGATGCACAAGAGATGTCAATCAACGAAAGCTTCAGCAGAAACAAATACATAGGGGTGTGAAGACTAGAGTCACGTAGAACCAGAGTAACAATAGTAATGTTTCCAAAGACAATGACGAAATAGCCAACCAGAAAAAGTAAGAAAACTAGTAGCTGGAGTTCCGGAACATCAGTAAAAGTTTGAATGGTGAATCCAGTCCAGTTTTTGGGATTTTCATATGTCATTTTCTGAATAATTATTTCTAGCATGATGTCACATAACATTTGTCTTGAAAAAGCCGATAAGGTTGTTTAATGTTGATTTTGAGAGTAGTCATTAGTTTTCATTTGTAGAGGCCATTTACATTTTACAATTTGGAGTTGTTTTACATTCATATAGAGGTCCCAGGAGACATTTGAAAGATAAAAAAAAGAATCATTTGAATTGAGAGGAAGAAGTCAGAAGTCGGATAAATATTATTATTATTATATAGATGAAAAAATATTGTAAAAAAATTTTTCTTCTATTTCATCTATATAATCATGCAATATTTCTTGCAAGGAAGAAAACTTCTAATTTGCCAACAAAATCTATTTTCTTATATAATCGAGCAATTTACTCAGATGGTATGCTGCTTCATGTTATACATTTTAATTTAGAGAAATAACTAAGGAATAGCCCAAAAAATGACATGTGATTAGCATATTATCATGTTCTAATGCTTCTTGGTTGTTTAAATCAGGGAGCATACCAGCACATGAGCTCTAATGTAATTAAAGCGGAAAACCGGGTAATTCCAAAGGTTCACTTACATTTTCCTGCCACTGTAATTATAACAAAAAAAGTGCAAGAAAACAACTCAATTTCCACTTATACACAATAGTGATATTGTTACCTTGATATAGTGAGTATAAAACAACAATTGTAATATTCACAAATATTCAACCGTTTTAAAAGGTTAGAATGGGATTTCTGGTAATCTGTTTAGATTATATCAAGATTTATATCAAAACAGTTAAAAAAACAGCATTTTATTTTACATCCATAGCTCATCTAGAATGATGATTTGTCTAAAATTGCCATGCTAAGGTACACATTAGCTATACATATATATACAGTGTATATAAAAATTACATACCATATTACGAATCCTTATTTCAGCATTTTAGGATTTAACGAAATGTCCTAGTCCCATATTATACAATATTTACATTTGGTAATTGGTTGACTATAGGACAAACCTTTTTGTAAGAATTTCCAAATAGTCTTATAATTGTTTTGCTCAATATGTTTCCTTTTTTTCGTATAGGAATTGTAAAAAAATAAAATAAAAGGCAGCAGTTTTTAAGCAGCAATATGCCACATTAAGCCATAGGGGCCTTCTAGATATACATGTTATTTTACTTTAAAATGTTTATCGCTAGCTCATATAAAGAATATACATTTAAAAAAATATTGCAAACTATTCTTGTCTGTTGTCAGGTATGAGATTTTCTCTTGTGAGTAATATAAGTCATATTACCTTATGTTGTGTGCTTCCATGAAAATGCAGGCTTAGGTGAAGGAAGGGAAGGCTGCGCAAAGTGTTAATTACGCTCCGCTCGGTTATATTATGTTAGAGAGAAAGGAAATCCTCCAGAGAATGCAAAGTTTGATGAGTAAAACTGTGTGTGAACATCAGTGATGAAACAACTGTCGCTTTGATACAACTAATGTTATTCAGAACTAATTAATATAAACTTTCCTGGATTCCTATTGGTTGATCTAGGGACATGGAAAAGTTTTAGAGTTAGGACTCTCCTGCGAGCCAACTATGGGTTAATGTTGCAATGGAAACATGTCTAGTCTATTTTGCTTGCAAGTTATTAACATACCTGAGACCTCTTCAGGTTTGACCAGGAGAACTCCAGGAGAGGCATTGGTCCTGACACGACACTCCCCGCCCATTTTCCCTTTAAATGGGGTGTTTCCCGCGATGTCAGTGGAAACTCCCACTGACATCAGCAGGACCGCCCATTCACGGCAGTGTACAGCCCGGGTAGCCGGAGCACAGAAGTTCCCTGGGATGGTCATTAAGTCCGCTTAGGTCTGCGTAGGAGTTAGGCGCAGGATTTTTTTTAGGTAGGCTGTTCTTTTATCGCGCTAGGGTTTCCGCCAACTATTATTCAAGGTTATTCATTTAGGAAACCTATAATAATTACTTATAACAGCTAGTACCGTTAGTTTTAAATATAACTTCAATCCCTTAATTTTATTGTTAAGATATTCAATAAAAGTTAAGTTTTATTATTTAACTCATTAAAAAGGCTGCGCCAGTCCCCTCTTTTTGCAGTTTGTTTCTCTTCTTGTGGGTTAATGTTTGGGACCAGCCAATATTATTTAGGTCAATCTGTAGGCTTATTACCATTATTATATACCATCATTTTTTAATTTCTTTATGTAGGAGTCACTTTAAGCACTAGAATATCACTAAGGAGATTGTATACAAAACAGCCTAATTTTCTATGGACTGTTGCGAGCCTGACCCTTTCCCTCTTGATTCCCTGTCCAGCATACATTTGCTTTATAACACTTTGTGACATAAAGTGCATATGCAATATGCTTGTTAAAAAGGTAAAGAATAACCACACATACTTCTTCTTCATCCATTTGATTTAATTTGTGTTTATCGCAATACTGTATCATCTACAGACTGTTGAATTCTTTCTAACTACACTCATAACATACACAGTCAATAAAGGAAAAAAATACCCATATGTCTGTAAGTAGTGTACCGTTATATACTTGAAAAGGGCCATAGAAATGGAACGGTGGGTAGGAACTTCTAAATTAGTTTTCCAGGGTTACCAAGGAAGCCTCAGCAAAAGGGCACCGCCAGGACAAATTTAAAGTCTCCTCTGCCATGACACTTTTGGCAATACCTACAAATGCACAGCCCTCTAGCATGTATAAATATAATTAGTTGGAATTTATCCTTGCCATGTCCTTCTGTCACTTGGCCATACCTTTTACACATTAGTGCAAACAGCCTCAAATCTGCTTCATAATTTATTTGGCTCTGATGAGCTTATTGATGACCCTTGCGAAACACAAGTCCACTTTCACTCCCACCAGTTAGCGTTCCTTGATAACCTTTTTAAAATCCAGGTCAAACCAAGGTCTACTCCATTTATAATGGATGGAGCTGCCCCATCTGTCCTATTCAGGCTGCTAATGAAAACACACAATTAACCTAATAACGTATAGTTACATATTATGATAAAGGTCACAATTGAGTTACACATTGATGCAAGTTGTATGTGTAATTTACTAAGAGTAAAATACGTATTTTTGAACAGTATTGAAGCTTTTTTTCTGATGGCAGTATACGTCAAGAGACATTGGTCCTACACATTTAGAGGATTTGCTTCTTTCTTCATGCGAGGCTGGTCAATTCATTATTGAGCATGTGCTATATGAACCCAGAGAATGTACTACACTGTTTAGTATACTTATGATCTCTTTAGTAACACTGGACTACTCTGCACTATAAATTGATTGGAGGGAGAGCTCTCAATCTCTCTCCATTGAGAAATATTAGGTCACTTTGTCCACATTACCTATAAATTGGAAGAGGGGATCTGAATCCATTTATAATATAATCCATAATAATATAATAATCCATAATATATACCGTATTTATCGGCGTATAACACGCACTGGTGTATAACACACACCCCCATTTTAACAAGGAAATTTAAGAAAAAATAATTTTAACTTGGAAGCTATGAACACAGTAAGAAACACACAGTAAGACACACACACACTCAGACACACACAGTAAGACACACACAGACACAGTAAGACACACACACACA
>VKOC01012399.1:0-19699 GCA_009364415.1 Spea multiplicata
GAGGATCCAGGTCCTCTGCAGCTGCGGGGGATCTGGATCTTAGTCGTCTCGTAGTCTGACCTATTTGAGGTCTGAGCATTTTGCTCTGAAAAAAAACTTGTCTTATAATCGAGCAAATACGGTATTTAACTATGCTATCAAAAGAAAGCCCTCTCTTTCCTTGAAAAAACAATATATAGTTTGCATGGGTACACTATTCGCAGGAAAGGGGAATAATCGCTGAACCGACATACCTCAAAAATGGCAAAATTGCTCCGGGACTTGAGGTACCAAAAACCCCTGGGATTGAAGGGGTTAAAGAAACAGACTTGTCAAATATTTTTGAGATGACTCCTGCGAAAGTGTCTCAATGCAGCCCATGTAAATTGTCAATACTTCAATACTTGTCTGTAATAGCGTGTTACTTTTTGAATGTTATAATATTTACATTGTTAAACTTATTTATTTTCTAGATTGCAAAACTACGTCAACAACTTCAGCGAAGTAAACATAGCAGCAGGCACCATCGGGAGAAAGACAGACAGTCTCCATTTCATGGCAACCACTCTGCAATTAACCAATGCCCGGTGAGGAAATGCATGAACAAATGTGTTGTATGACCACTGATGGTATTGGAAACAAGATATTCATAGTTATAGCTGACAACATAATTGTAAGGTTTTACTAGTTACATGACGTAAGGTCATGATTTGCAAAGACACAGAGGCGAGTATTATATATAACTCTTTTCTTTAATCCCTAAGCTGCAAAGAGAGAAAACATCAGATACAAATAGTACAATAGCCCTTCTCCATATCACAATGTACATCCCAAAACTCCTCCTCTTTTCTTTGAGATGGCTCAGATAACATATCCAGCAGTGGAATGTTCGTCCAAGGAACTCCAACGGAACACAGAGTACCACCACATGATTATCCACGAACAAAAAAGCCCAACGAGCCCAACTTCCAAACATTCTTTAGCAGACACAGACGTATACTTGTTAAGCTAAGAAGGAAAAACAACATGGTAAAATCATGTCTTCAGAAATGTAGACCCCTGTCTTGTAAACCATAATAAAATTATTAGTCATAAACATTCATAAACATTAGTTTTACCAATGGAAGGATAAATAAAATAATAAATCACAATCAAGCCCTAATGCATCGGGTGGGAAAAATACTCGCCTCCGTGTCTTTATAAATCATGACCTTACGTCATGTAACTAGTAAAATCTTAGAATTTATAAAGACATGGAGGCTCATATTATGCATCTTCAAAGCTGAGCAATAACATTAGAGGTAAAATTAATAGTAGGTCTAAAATAAAATTCCTTAAAAGTACAATCCCTAGACCAGTCGGCTGCTAAATCTTCAAGTCTGCAACCAGAGATGAATGCCTTAGAGGCCATAGCGCTGCTGATAAAGTGGGGCACGAATATAGTATCAACCCCTGCCTAACTTAACCCATCTTAACCCATCTAGCTAGTGAAGGTGTTCGAAAAGGTAAATGCGGTCTGCATAATGCCAGAAATAGGTCGGGACGAGAGACGTCTCGAAAATCTTTAGCCCTAGATTTGTATTCTTTTAGACATGAGATGAGGCACAGGTGTGAATTATGTGGGAAAGAAGGATAAGAAACTGAGGTAATAGATGTTTTGGTTCTCCTTGAGATATCAAATGTGACTCCTGGTGTAAAAGATCTACCAGAGATATCCAAAGCCCTGACATCCAACACCCTCTTGCATGAGAAGAGACAACAGAGGGCTAGCAATTTAGCCGATAATTGGCGTAGGGACAGTTCGTCATTAGGTGGCCACCGAGCAAACAGACGTAACAACAAGGAGGCCGAGAAAGTCTAATGCCTTTTAGCAAAGGACAAATTAATGTTTACCAAGCGGGGTACCCTCGACTCCATGTCCCGCCAAGATTGCAGACCGATATGTATTGATGGTACGATAGGCTCTACCATCCTCAAACATTTGAGTAAGAAAACACAATCCCATACTTAAAGGTGCAGATGCGAGATCCACGCGTCGTCCCACGCACCAATTAACCCAGTATTTCCAGGCACCTCTATAAACCTGTCTGGTGACAGGTGCCCACACTTCTTCCAGGAGATCGAGAGTTGCCTGCGGAACGTCTGCGACGACCCAAGGTCCCCGGAGAGTAGCCAGGCTATTAGGGGAAGGTGCTCCTGAACTAACAACGGATGAGGTTGTCCATCTATGTTCGTTAGAAGGTCTGGGTAGTGGGGAAGTAACTGTTGGGAATCTATGGCCATTTCCAATAGAGTCGGCAACCAAGGCTGCATATCCCACCAAGGTGTGATCAAGGCTATTTCCGATCTGTGTCTGCAGAGATGCAGCAGTTTGCGGGGAATGAGGCAAAATGGTGGGAACGCATAGTGTCTTCCCGCCCTTAGGCCAAGATTGCAGGAAGGCATCCGTGCTTTTTACGTCTGTTCCAATCCGCCTCTGTATTGGAGATGCTCGGTATGTGGGTCGCTTGTACCGATACATTGGAGGCCAGGCAGAAATGCCAGAGCTCTGACGTGAGGTGGGTCAGGTCTTGAGACTTTGTGCTGCCCATGTGATTGATGTACCTGACTGCGGACGTGTTGTCCATACGTAGCAATACGGAACGTTTTGAGGAATGTTGTGCGAAACTGCGAATGCGGCCGCTGGCAGTTCCAACCAGTTTATGTGGAGGTCCTGTTCCTGTCTCGACCATTTCCCTCCTGTGGAGTGGTCTCCGCATTGAGCCCCCCAACCCAGGAGGCTAGCTTCCGAGCCTATTACTAAATCCGGGGCCGTCCTGAAAATTGCCCCGCCATTCCAGCCATCTGTGTGTTGAAGCCACCACGAAAGCTCTTCAGCCTTGCAATCAATCCACTGGAATGGCATGATCGTATGACATGCCCTGTCGAAGAGACCGAATGTTCAAACACGGTAGTGAAGTGGGCCGTGAAAGATCACCTGAATGGAGGCAACCAGAAGGCCTATGACCTGTGCAAGATGATGAATCATAATCAGTGGTCGACGGAGGACCATCCTGAAATCTTTCTTGATTGTACTGACCTTGGCTACCGGGAAGTGAAGGGATGTTTGTAGCGAATCTATCACGAAACCTAGGAATTCCAACTCTTGAGACGGGATCAGGATAGACTTGTCCCAGTTTATAAGGAAACCCAGTTCCCGAAGGAGACTCGTGATCCAATATAAGTGGCGTTCTAGGGAGGGTTTGTCTTGCAACATAATTAATAAGTCGTCTAAATATACAATTGGACACGCTCCTTTCCGACGCAGATGGTCGGTTTTCAACAGTTTGGTGAAACACGGCCGAATGGCAGGCATTTGAAATGCGATTTCCGATTGTCCCATACAAATTGAAGGTATTCTCGTGGGAGTGTGCCACTGGGACGGTGAGGTACGCGTCCTGTAAATCTAACTTCGCCATCCAGTCCCCTGTGCGTAGTAGATCCCTTAGGGAATGAATACCTTCCATTTTGAAGTGTTGGTAAGAGATGAAGGCATTCAGGGGTCGGAGGTTTATGATGGGCCTGATACCTCCACCCTTCTTGGGTACCATGAAAAGGTTGCTTACAAAACCGGGGGAGTTCATGGGAACGGGAGCAATCACCTCTTTGTTGAAGAGGGATTGAACCTCTTGAGTGACTAGCAGTCTGCCTGGCGGGGAAAAATGAATCACGTGAGGAAATATGGACTGAATAGGAGAAGTAAGGAAGTCTATCTGGTATCCTCTTACAGTCTGTAGAACCCAAGGGTCTGTAGTCAATCCAAGGGTCTGTAGTTATCCAGTGCAGTGAGTGTCTGGATGAAGGAGCCTAACTACTTTACGAACTTGTCCCCAATTAGCATGCCTTTAGCTGAGGTACCAGGTTCGGAGGTGGCCATGTTAACAAGTTTAGGCTCGATCTTAATGAAGATTGCCCTGTGTCTTTTACTAGCTAGGGTCATATTGGCGTTGCCTATTAAGCATATGGCCTGCTGTATCCACCCTCTTATGGACATAAGATCCAGGGGGGTCACTCCAGAAATTGCTGCCTCCACCATCTCAAAGATACAGGCACAAGGGCCCAGTACATCTAGAACTTTTATCCTGGCAATTACGTAGAGAAAAGTCAAGGCCCTCCAGCCAGTTTTTCTCAGGAATTGTGAGATTTAAGGATCCACGTCAGGTCTATTGCATGCCAGGTCGGGGAGTGTGGGTCTGGGGCATTTGGCTTTTAGCTTATTGCGGGTTGCTTTATATAGGGGTCGGCCAACCTGGGGTGGATTAGATTATCAGGGGTTCGCCCTGGGGTTCGAGCAGCGCATTAGTGTCTGCAATGAGATCAGGTCCTTTACCGACTTGGGACTTTGAATATAGGTTCATCGTCGGAGGTGGACAGATCGATGCCCTCATCCCCTTCAAAAGCCTCCTCTGTCGAAATCGGAATCCAAATTCAAAGCCTCTGCTCTTGCCCTTTTCCAGATGCGTACCATTTTTGCCTGGTATTGAGCTCTTTTGCGAAGTGCGACCGTGCCATCCTGTGCATGACATACCATGTCAGTGTAATGGGTTTAATGAGGCCGGTGTAATCATGTGTCTGGATTTAATAGCCTTTTTAGGGGGTCCAGACTACAGGGCCAGAGGGGCACCAGTCAGTGTAGTTTGCCGGGCTTGGGGTCCCTGGGTAGCTCTAATGGCAGAAGTTATAGAATCTGCTAGGCTAGTGGACAAGTGGCCCATGGCTGACTGGACAGCAAGGGAGACAGAACGCTGCATAGTGCTGTCAAACAAGGAACACAATTCCTCCAAATTCATCTCAGTAGGGACATCCTGACAGTCCAGCATGTGGGACAATGAGCTGCCAAAATCAGAAGGAGCATCAGCTGCAGTCTGGTCACCATCTCTGTGAGACATGATACAGAAGTATAAACTAGTGGGGAGTCAGTGATGCAAGTAACTCACCAGGGCAGAAAAAAAACAAAAGGGCAGGTAAATGGACAGTATGATGCAATAGAGGGAGATGTTCCAAGCAGAAAATGATACGTTTTGGTGCCGAAATGGGGGCGTAGGGGGCGGGAAAAACTTAAAAATGCCTAGAAGGCTACAACAAAATGGCGGCTGCGACTGAGCGGGTCCACCAAAATGGCCATGGCACATGTGCAGATTTCCCTTGGTGGCCATTTTGAGATTTACAGCTGTTGCACACAGAATCTAAAGTATGTGCTAAAAATGGAAAAGGTCTAAATAAACTGATGTCCTTTCTGCGTTCTAAATCGCTCAATAAGGTGGTTCTCTTAACACTTTGCATTACACCAGGCATTGTTAATCCCATCCTCAACACATTTTGCCATTCTCGCAATTCTGCTTCATCGCAATAAAAAAAATATATAATAGCATGGTGTACGCACACAGACTCTGGCACTATACATACACTCGCATACATACACTACTCCTTGCTGCCCACCACTGCCTTTTTACCACCATGAGGTCATATAGCTTCCCTGCTTTGCCAGGCCTGGTGTAGGATGCCAAGAATTGATTTCTAGTTGCCATATCAACCTGTAATTGTCATGCCCTGAATAATGTAAAACTTTAAAACATACCTCAGGCCACTGTTGAACCCTCTCCAGCTTCTAACAGTACGGCAGGCCACAACGACTTTACATTATGTAAGTGCAGAGGGATATGGTTTTGCTGTACACACAAAGCCTCTATTAGACAGCCTGCTGCCACCAGCACAAAGTTCCAAGTGCTTTTCTTTGGCCTGTAATTGGTTCCCATTAGAGCCCTGCGCAGGACTGCTTTTTGAATCCCGCTCCTGCTGTTTTGAATCCCGCTACCGCAATGTGGGTGTTCTGCTCCCGCCACATTTGTGGCCAATCACGCCCGCCTCCTTACCTGATTTCCCGCGCAGTCCCGCAAGGCTGCCCTCGAGTTGTTCCCTCACAGCGTCTCTTCTCTTGCTCCGCCCAGGAACAAGGCAGAGTCACAGGAAGTGACGTCACATCACGTGACTCTGCCTTGTTCATGGGCGGAGCAAGATAGGAGACACTGTAATGGAGCAGCGAGAAGGCATCCTTGCGGGACTGCGCAGGATTACCGGGACCCGCAGGTACAGTGCCTGACCGCCCGCTCCCGCCCGCAGCCCCATAGAGACCGTCCGCGGGACCCTCCTCCCAATGCAGTCCTCCTAGTTCCCATCTTATCTGGAAAAGTAGAGTTTCCTTCAGTAAACCCTGTATTTGACCAGATATTCTTTATTCCAGATGCAAATAAACTGACTATTCATAATGAAAACTATGTTCAGTCTGTCTAGTTTGAATATCATATGAATATCATTCAAAGATGTTACACAAAACATTTCTTTCACATGTTCTTTCACAGTACCATTGTTCTCTTTGGACCGGTAATCCTATTACTTTCCTATTACTATTACTTTCACAGCAATATGTTTTCTAAGAATTAAATTAGTGAGTGGTGGTGGAATGAAACATTAAAAATGGCACTCAGAATCAGCCTTGGGCTGGTGCCCACTGGGTTTACTAAATAAACACATTGTAACCGTTTAGTCCCACCCACAGTAAAGCTTGAAGATGGTCTTTTGATCCCCCTTTAAAATGTGCTTCTTTTATATAGTCAAGTTATTTTTTAGAAGCTGAAATGTGTTTTAAGTTAAAAGGTGCCGCCTTTTCCCATACTAGTTTGAAAGAAGATTGAAAGAACAATCTTGCAGTCCACATAAATTGAGAACGTCTTAGAATTCACATGATATTTATATTCCATAGAAAAATGTTTTAAAATGCAACCTGTTTTAAACAATGTGACATTTTTTTCAGACCTCCATGTCAAAGAATGTATTGACTCCTATGACTATCCCTATGACAAAGTCATCTGGGTCACGATTTCGGAACAGCATAGAGGGATTAAACCAGGAGATTGAAATCATTATCAAGGAGACCGGAGAAAAGGAAGAGCAGCTAATGGTAAGTGTAGATCTGGCTATTCTGGTACCATACTTAGATTCTCGCCAATTTTGGCTTACCATTAGTTGGGCTCTGTATCCACGTTTTCTCAGCTGCACATGTGATCAAGAAGCATTTTTCTTTTAAATATCACCCTCCATATTGTGGGTCTACATAGGAGGGTGGGTTACTCCAGTATTCATCTTGAAGCATATATCCTTGTGGTTTCTCAGCATGGAGATTGTTCAGGCCTTCCTGATGTCAATGGGAACATTTCAATGGGGTTCCTTCATCTGCTCCCTCAGGTAAGCTTTTGTTTTTGTTTTTCCCCCCATTTATTTGTAAATTGGGGCACAAAATATGGTATGGTGTGTTTAGTGTTGTTGCATAACAAACACCCTCAACCATTATGGGTATAACTTGGTGCGACAGCATCTGGATAATCTCATTAACATTCATAGTATCAAAGGTTGTGTTTTGGTTGATGTGTGTTTTTATCATTTTTACTAGTGTGGAAGTTAACATCTTTACAAACTATTTTTGCATAACATCGTCATATGTAATATTGCTTAAAATTCTTACTATACATTGTACATTAACCTTAAAGCAGTTGAGCGGTCACATTTCTTTACAAAATGTTTTCTTTTTGGGGATTTTGACAATAAGGACAGGTCTAATAGGAGGACAGGGCAGAATGAGATATAATAACTTAATATAATTTATAGATGTCCATAGTGTAACTTTATGCAGACAGGCCTCCAGCTGCTGCTTCTCCTTAAGGTGATTGATTTTACATATTGAAATATTACATATTACATATTGAAATATTACATATTACATATTTTACAATATTGCATATTGAAGTACTTACAAAGTCTTGAGTGTTCTGCATCTGCATCAGGAAATAATCTGTCTAAGCAAAGATATTATTGTTTGTTGTCTTATATAGCACCGTCATATTCCACAGCACTGTACAATGGATAAACCAATTTTAAGTGAATTTTACATTTTTTGAAATGAGTCCTGAAGCACACAGGCAACCAGTGAAGATAAACAATATGACTTACAGAAACAGATGAGGAGGGCCCTGCTCAAACATGCTTACAATCTAGAGGGAGTTTTGGCAAGAGGGTAAAAGTATTACTGTTAGGGATAGACCTGCCACGCTAGCATTAGTATTGCAGGGGAGGTACTAGAAAATGTTACCTAGGGAATATTGGAGGAAGGACACTAATGTGTAAGTTCGTAGGCATCCTTTAAAAAAACAAAAGTGGATTTTGAAGGATTTTTTTTTTTGAAAGACTGAAGGTAGAAGGAAGGCATGTAAGCTGGGGGAGGGTATTCAAAAAGATAGGGGCAACCCTATTGTGCATAAGAACTAGAAATCGGAGGAGAGGACAAACTGAGACCATTGGATGAGTGGAGAGGCCTGCTAGGAGTGTATTTAGAGATGAGTGAGGAAATAGAAGTAGGGGAATCACTATGAAGCGCTTTGAAAGATTCAAAATTTTGAAATGAATCCTGAAGCGCACAGGCAGCCAGTGAAGAGACTGACAGAGGGGAGAGGTGTTAGTAAAGTAATGGGTGAGTAAGATAAGTCCTTGCTGCAGCAGTCACGTTGGAATGTAGAGGGAGAAGGCAAGCTAACAGGGTTATAATAGTCAAGGCAATGAGATAATGAGGGCATGGACAAGAAGTTTGGTTTTGGAGAGATTGAGTTTTAGGAAACGTGCAGACATCCAGTTTAGAAACAGAGTCGATACAGTTAGTTACATTATTGAAGACAGAAGGAGAGAGATCAGGATAGGATAGGTAGATCTTGGTGTCATTGTCATTCTGGTGATATTGGAAGCCAAAGGTTGAGATTAGTTTTCCAAGTGAGGTAGTGTAAAGTGAGAACAGGAGGGGTCTAAGCACTTTGAGGGTGAAAGTGTTATTGGAGAGGTAGATGCTAAAGGTGTGGTCATAAAGGCAGGATGTGAACCAGGAGAGAAGTGTCACAGAGACCACGATCATGAGTTTTTAGGATAGGAGGGTGTTCAATAGTGTCAAAATCAGCAGAAAGGTTCAGTTGGATTAGTATAGAGTAGTGGTCCATGGACTTGGCGGTGAGGAGGTCATTAGTGACTTTAGAAAGGGCGGTCTCAGTAGAATGTTGAGAATGGAATCCATATTGATGAGGATCAAACAATTCTTTTAAGAACCTTTGAGGCAAATTGGAGTAGATATGGGAACATACTTGGCCAAATCAGTTATGTCCAAGGAGGACTTTTGGTAGGGAGAGGTTGAAAATAACCTGAGTGACTTAGGTGTTCTTCTAAATCAAGGTGTGTTTAATCCTTTAGAGTTGCAGAAACAACTGGATTTTTGGACTTGTTACCTTCAAAACATCTTTAGAACTGCTAAATAACTGCATTTATAGAAATAACCTACAGCGTTTTCTTTTTCTTAGAGAATGTATTAAAATATGCTTTGAAAGTGTTGGACAAAAATAGCACTTTTCTGTTCTTTTGTCCCCTACGCTAAAAAAAAGTGTGCTGAAACTAATTCCTTACTTTTGGCTTCTCATAGTTTATTTAGATTACAAATTGTGCAAATTGACAGAGCTGCTTTTAGACAAAATACTGGTTCATAGAAATAAAGTCTGAGGTGTTAGCATTTTGTGTGTTTTAGAAATGGCTGCATTTTTGTGTTAATAAATGCACTTTGAACTTCGGTGAACTGTTCTCTGGGCAATATTTTGAAAAAGTGCCAAGTACTGTCAGAAAATGAATTTGAAAAGAAAAAGGGTCATCTGCTTTGGTCACTCGCTTAAAGGGAAACTACTATGGAAAAATATTTTTCAACTTAAAATACAATGCTCTATACATAAATGTAAGTTAGCATTGACAAAAAAAAAGTTTTATCTCATTTTGCTCCAATAACTCTGCAGACCTGGAGGCTGCCGTTGTCAGTCATGATATTTCAGCAGATTATCTTCAGTTACTAGAAAGGACATCTGTCTGGATCTGGTGAAAACTAACAACATAGAGATTTTTCTTTAAATATTCAAGTAAGGGAGTATTTGGGGAACAGTGACCATAACATGGTGACACTGGAAATTAATTCACAAAAGCAAACTAGAAGAGGCTCTACCAAAATGCTGAATTTTAAGAAGGCCGACAGGTTAAGAATCTCCTTTAAGCTAATTGACTGGGATGAAGTCTTTGTAGGAAGAAGTACAGAAGTACAATAAGTGTGTCCCTTTGTATTCCAAATACAAAGGAATGAAATAAAAAGCAATGTGGCTAAACAGTCAGGTAATAAGAAAAAAATATATCATTTGAGACATAAAATAAAAAGATCAGCAGCATACTTTTATGAAATACAAAGATGCTAACAATTGCAAAAGAGCAATTGGTATAGCTAAATTAGATAATGAGAAACTGAAATCCAATGACAGCAAGACAAATATCCCATTATTATTTTTTTTAATACATTACGATGGGAAAAAAAAGGACGGAAATTGTTGGCCCATTGAGTTCTGAAATTGGTAAATTGGTTAGCGAAGATCCGAAGACATAGTTAAAATACAATAACAGAGACACACCTGCTAACATCTTCTGCTCACAAACGCTAACACTTTAGTCACACCTGCTTTTAACACACTGTATGCTGACATAGACTAATGCCTTACAGTAACACATACCACCATACACTCATACGTGCTAACACTAAACTCTTGTACGCATGCACACACTACCCAACAACATACACACACTCTGACTCTGGCACCATACTTACACACACTATAGGTAGGGACACATATGTAAAAGAAGAAAAAGCAAATGAAGGCTGTGTTGGGCAAATCATTAAATAAAAAAGATTTGGGAATAATTGTAGACAATAAACAGTCGTTCGATGTCAGCTGTAGAAATGTCAGCAAGATATTGTCATGTGTATATAAAAAAAGGTTTTGACTCATGGAAGAAAAATATAAGTTTGGATCTTTATAAGTCAAAGGTTTTGATATATGAAAATCAATAAATAAAGAAAAAAAAGGTAAGACCCTACGTTGAATATGTAGTGCAGACCTGGGCACCTTGCTTTTATATATAGGCTCGAAGGGTTTTTTTTGTTTAGCTAATCTTTTATAAGACAGACTTGGGTAACTAAGTAAATAACATATTGGTTTCAAAAGGAAGAGCTCAGCCTATAGTGAGAAGTGGCCTGTGGGAATTGCTTGGTTGCTCATGGACAGTCCCTGTATCTCTATGATCTACCACACAGAGAGTGTGTGAAAGGAAGGGGGGAATAAATGATCGTCCTGTCCAATGTGTCTGCAGTACAGCAGGATTTGAGGCGGCATGTGGGATTTGCATGGTTGTGGGTGGGCAGTCCCCGGTATCTGATTTACCACAGAGGAGAGAGCCCATCAACTGTGTCCGTGGTACCACTGGCTTTATTATATTGAAAAAATATACAAGGATATGGTTGGTTATAATGGCAAGATTGGCTTTAGCTTGTTGATACAGTGAGAAATCAGATTGCAATTTTGGAGTCGAGAAGGATTTTTTTCCTGTTTTGTGTCACAAGTGGAAATCGCTTCATTGTTTGTTTGTTTTTTGTTTGTTTTTTTTCTCCCTGCTGGGTGATTTACAGTGAGCCATTGTATTATTTACAAAAAAGGCAGTATGAGGACAATGCATACAAATGTATAAAATGCAGCTACCTAAAAAGACTATATAACTATATTTATATAAATATTGGTTTTATCTGATACCGTTCCACTTAGGCAATACATGAATTGTGCATGATAGAATGTTAAGCAAATAAGCCTTTGCTGAGCTGTGAACTTTATGGATTGATAAACTGTGTCTACATTTGTGACATATGACAATTGAGCATTCCTTGAAAATACCGTATTTACTCCATTTATAAGATGATCCCCCAAAATCTGAATATTAATTTAGGGAAAAAAACTGAATATAAGAAGACCCTTTAGGAAAAAAGCTTTACTAATAAATATGAATTCATGTAAACTATTTTTTTTCATATTTAATAAAAGCTATGATTGAGAAAAAAATGTTTGCTTTTATTTCCAAACTTGACCCCTAGTTATGCACATCTGCCCCAGGCTTGCCACTCTGCCCCCAGAAATGCCTTATACCCCCATATATGCCACTCTGCCTCCCTGATATGCCTTATACTTTCCTATATGCGACTCCGCCCCATGATATGCCTTTTAACCCCCTTTATTCCACTCTGCCTCCAGAAATGCCTTATACCCCTATATGCCAGGGACATATCATGGGACACAGTGGCATATAGGGTGCCTGTATGTGCCAGCAGTAGTAGGGGGTTGTCTGTGTCCATCGAGCGGACATTTGCCGGCTGCCAGAGAGGAGAATTCTCCTCTCTGGCAGCCAGGGAAGGTATGCGCTATGCGCGTAGACAACCTCTCCTGCTGCCCGCACTTTCGCCGGTGCTTGGTAATAGAAGCCCCGGTGGAAGTACCGGCAGCAGCTGAGGTTCCAGACAGGAGGATCCGGGTCCCCTGCAGCGCTGCGGGGGATCTGGATTTTAGTCTCATAGTCAGACATCTATTTCAGGTCTGATTATAAGACTAGGGGTATTTTTCAGAGCATTTGCTCTGAAAAAAATCTTGTTTTATAATCACGCAAATATGGTATATGAAAGAGGCAAATTCTGGGAAAGTTTTTGACATTTGACAATACTAGAAATGATTGTAATGCTGTGCTTTGTTATAAATGTGTAAAAGAAATACTATTATTATATTTGTTGTAATATAGCCTCAAGATATCCCAGATGGACATCGCGCTCCACCCCCTCTTGCACTGCGAAGTATTGATACTCAGACACCTGGGGCAGCTGACTGTGGAAGCAACAATAGCAGCCGCTCACAATCTATTTCACCAGCCTCCTTCATTACAATCTCAAACAACTTCAGTCAGGAGAGCCCTTCTTTGGTGAATGACGTAACTGGAGATCCACGAGACAAAGGTATTAAACTCCAATAACATATATTCATAATCGTTATGTTTTCATGAAAGCACACTAAACTGAAAATTATTGTGGTATTAATTTACATTGTACAGTATTTTTGACGGTTTCGTTTTTTTTTATTTGGTTATTTTGGATAATTCTTTACCTTGCGCTTGATAATCATTGCAAAGATTTGATAAATACACCAGATCCGCTTTTCACTGACATTAAATTACAGTTTATGGGAAGATTTATTTGTCACCATGTCACTACCTCTATTAATAAATTACACATTTTAGTTTATAAGCCTAGTTTTATACAGGCAGGTGGAAGTGTACACATGTTTATCGTAGTAGTTGAACTATTGCCTCCATTTGCCTTAAAACTGTTAATGGTACAATCTTAAATTGCAGAGAATGGAAATCACTCCCCTCTTCCAAAATATGCCACATCTCCAAAACCAAACAACAGCTATATGTTCAAACGAGAACCTCCAGAGGGTTGTGAGAAGGTGAAAGTGTTTGAAGAAAGCGCGTAAGTACAATTTTACACCAACAAGATGTTTAGTTCTAGCACGCAGTTATTAAAAAAAAAAAACAATAAAAAAGGGATTGGATAGACAGTGAGTGCAGATTGCATGTTAAACAATTTGCATAATGTTAATTGGCTGGTATTAAACTACATATTTCTATCTCTCATGACCATAGTTTGTGCAGGAAATCCGATTTTTTTTTTTCTAATCCCTGGAGGAAAGTCAGAAGAATAACTTTTCTTGCTTTCTCTCATGCGAACAAGAACGTCAACAATCGGTCCCCCTACTGTTTCACTTTTCTTTCTTTTTTCCCCTAAACATGGCTGCTTTTAAGCGACTAACATTTTGTGTATTTACCTCTGTTAATAGTTCTTAATCTTTTCTTCTAAATGCTGTTGTCCTATTTATTCCATGTGTGTGCAGTGCTAGTTCCAATACATAAGGAGGTTTATGAACTGTGACTATTATGTGAATCTGACCAGTCAGTTTTGCTTTTGAGTGCGGACTTCGCCTACCAAGAAAAACTTTTCATCCAAGCTCTCTATTGTACCAAATGAGTGCACATGTGACATGTATGAGCAAGAAGACTGTATGCACAGACAACGCATTCAACATGTTTTACTATGTTTTAAGTTATGCAATAATGCCTCGATGTCGAGACATTCAGCAACACAGAGATCGGCATCTGTATGGCAGCGGACGTCCATTTTAAAAGAGTTTAGGAGGCGATCAATAATTGCCTCCTAAACTTTTATGGTGTAGCTGAAATGCCTTGAAAGCGAAACTGAACACCCACCCAAATTAAAAAATGAATAAAATCAAGTTGCCAAAGTTTCCAAGAGGGTCTCTCTGGGCCCTTCTGAGAGCTCTGGCTCCCCTTGCAGGTTGAATACAGGCATGCAAGTCAATGGAGCCCAGCTTTCTAATCACAATGTGATTAGTGAAAAAAAAATAGTAACATGTAAAAATTATTTTCCACTGATGTCACCATCAGGGGAACCTTCCAGTTTAAAAAAAAAAAAAAAAAAAAAAAAAAGTAAAAGGACAAAAGAAATGTTAAAACAGCCATTGTTACGAATGGCAGGGTAATAATAAATGTTATACCAAACATAGTAATGATAATCCAATCTTCCAATTGAACTAATGCATGCAGGGATGGGGGGGCATTGGCGGCAGTCATAATGTGTAAAATAGTTTGTTTTGTTTGAGTGTGTGAGTGTGTTTGCGCAAAGTCTCAGGGATTTTTTCCCTTTTTTTTTTTTTTTTTTTTTTTTTTTTTTTTTATGTTCCAGGTTATGCATAATATGTTTTCAGGCAGCTCCATGTTAGCTCCTTGTCACACTGCCTGTGGTAAACATACAGTGGGTCATTGTTAATCATCTACCCAGGCACTCTAATTAAACTTTTGTTGAGGAACAGACTTCATTTGCATTACCATAAATAATCATCTCAGTGTGGTGTGCAGGGAATGTCTCCCAAAATATCACCTGACAACCTCCCGGTCTATAGATAAACAATGTTTTATGTGGGGGGAGGGCAAAGCAGAAAAGCAGATAAAACCAAGATTTTGTCAGTGCTGACCTACATAACTGTATTTCCCTTTTCATAATACCTAGTTTACCTTCTAGTTAGTGCTCATTGTTCACAGATACAATATATATGTATATATAAGGAAGCTCATCAAAATACAGATTTTGTTAAAAATAAAAAACCCCTTTCTTTTCACAGGCCAAAACCACTTCATGAAATACCACCCTTCTACTGTCCTGACAAGAACAAGGTGAACTTTATTCCAAAGAGTGGCTCTGCGTTCTGCTTAGTCAGCATCCTCAAGCCTCTGTTGCCAAATCAGGAAATCACGTTCAAGAGCTCCAGCCATACACTTGCAGTGCCGACCAGTATCCCACCATCACTAGTTCAGAATTTTAACATGGCATCACTATCAGCAAGTCTTGAACAGGAGCGTAATTCCCGTGGGACAAATACTTTTGTCTCTCCAATGTCTCTTCTGCACCCAACTGGGCAAATTGATGAAGAAGATGATTAAAAAATAATCTAGTTTACTATTGTAAAAAGAGAAGGGCACTTCTCATCAAATGAAAATACTCCAAATACAGTACTGAAATAAGATGTTCTAAATACTGGACTTAACTACATTTGTATTAAATGTACAGAATGCAAAACCATTGTGTTAGCAGTATTAAGACTGCTTTTGAAAGACCTCGCTCTTTTAGCAATTAGATTTTTCCTTTGCTTAGTTCTGTTTTGACTCCTTAGCCATTGATAATGTTAACCTTTTAAAGACCGGGACGTACCTGGTACTTCCAGGTCACCGGCAGACCGTGACGTACCAGGTACGTCACTGCTTTTACGCAATCCAGCGTCGCTTTGAACGCTGGGATCGCGAGGGGCGGCTGCTACTGACCGCTGGGTGTTCCCAGCGATCAGTAGCAGCCACCCCCCTCAATTCCGTGCACGTGATCGCTTTGCAGCGAATCACGATCACGGAATTTAAATATTTAAAAAAATACTGCGGTCTTCAAGTGAAGACGCAGTATGAAACCGCCGGTCCGGAAGGGGTTAATGAGCTAAGACTTCACCAGAATTTTAGTTTAAAAAAAAAATATTTGCTGCGTTTACCTTTTTTCTGTCATTATGGTAATTGTTTTCATCTGCTTTTAAATGCTTATGTTTAAACAATTTCTGCTGGGCAGTGATAGCAGTGTAATCATGATGGAGAAGGAAGTGGACTCAACCATCCATCTAGTTCCAGAATGTATTTTTTTTATTTGCATGTTTAGAAACGGTGTCTTTCTATGGAGGGGGACAACTTGCTGGCTGTGGTATTTAAACTGACCTCAGACCAAATACATTATTGACCAGGCTAGCCCCTTCTTTACCCCCTCAAAAGGTTAATGTTTTGTGAAGTAGTTACAGAATGTATAAATAAGGTAAAATAAAATGACTAGGTAAGTGGAAACTGATATGTCCCGTGGCATTGTGTAGCATCCCCTTAGTCCTTGTAACAGAAAATATTGTGATAGATTAATATGTCAATTGCTGGCTTTTGTTTGGATGCCATTCTTTGTGTGTGGGGTTTTATGTCATTCAACCTCTTCAGAACTCCAAAGCATAGTTCATAAGGATTTTCTAGTATCTGCTGCTTCCACAAGGCAACAGCGAAAGACCAGTTTGTTCTTGTCAAGAGAAAATGCTGTGTATTCATGAGGCGCAAGCATGTCCAAAGTGTCTGATTTTAGATTTTAAGTATCTTCTACATAATGAAATGTAAATATAAATGCTGCTAACGAGAAAGAATCTGTTCAGCAGAATTTGTGCTCTCCTACAATACACTGTTGGATCATCCACATATACATATTTCCCAAAGGTAATTTATATCAGGGGTGCATTGTGTGTTAATACTATAAAAGAAGGCATGTCTTTACCTTTGCAAACAGTTAATAAAACTGGTAATTGTAGGGGCTTCAATCACTCAATGAATTTTCCTTTGTGGTCTGTGTTTAACTGTTTTGTTCGAAAAGCAAATTTTGGCTGATACTGTTATCTCTTTTATCCCTCAAAAGCAGTACTGCTCCAAGAATTAAGAAACCATTGCTCATTGTTTTCTGATGTGTCTTAAGTCACTGTAACTGTTATTAGGCTGGTTACATGGAAATTTGTAATGGTTACACAGAAATTTCTTTGTGGCCATTGATTATCTTAAACAGGGTTCCTCAGAAAGTTACTGTTAATTTTTGTTCTATGACGCACAATTTCTCTACTCTCATCGGTTAAGTTTTAGAAGAGAACCCATTTTTTTGTATGCCAGCTGTTATTTCATACACGGTAAAAGTCTATCACAGTACCCCAGACATGGAATAAACCAGTTTGTGAGTAGGTCATAATGGACCTGACATAATCTATCTGTGTGGCTATCTGACTTGTTAATTTAATAAACATTGTAAATTACATTTTTTTCTTTGAATGCTTATTGAATTATTGAAGTGGGGTAAATTTCTTTTGATTTTGAACTGAAAAATATAAAATGTATTGTTAAAACTGCTATTGCCATAACAAACAGTCCAGTGTTCTTGCTGTTAGGGTAGTTTCTTTGGTTACCATGTTCATAAGACACATTTTCAATGGGGTTGAGTTCAGTTCTTCCACACCAAACTTATCCAACCATGTCTTGATGGGGCACAGTCATGCTGGAGTAGAAAAGGGCCTTCCCCAAACTGTTCCAGCAATGTTGGAATCATAGCATTGTCCAAAATGTCTTGGTATGCTGAAGTATTAAGATTTCTCTTCACTGGAAGTAAGGGGCCTAGCCCAACACCTGAAAACATCTACCAAACCCAGACTCACCCATCGGACTGTCAAACAGAGAAGCGTGATTTGTAACTTTACAGAACATGTTTCCACTGCTCCAGAGTCCAGTGGATGTGAGGATTGCATGCAACTTCAGTACCTATCAAACGTGGTCCAAGAAAGGAAAGTGGTGAATCGGCGACAGGGTCATGGGCGGCCAAGGCTCATTGATGTACGTGGAGGGGCTCATGCTGGCCAGTGTGGTCAAATCCAACAGATGACCTACTGTAGATCAAATTGCTGAAAAAGTTCATGCTGGTTCAGATAATAGGTTTCAGAGCACACGGTGCATTGCCGTTTTTTTGCGTATGGTGCTGCATAGCTGCAGACCAGTTATGGTCCCTGCTGACCCCCTGTGCACTGCCAGAAGCACCTACGGTGGGCATATGAGCATAAGAACTGGACTTAATGTTGCTTTAAAATGACAATGAATTAACCATAAGGCTTTTTTTTAAATATATTTTTGGGTTTATTCTATTCTTACATTCAAGTTTTTACTAAGAATTCACTCCAGCACAGCCTCTCTCTTGATTGGCAGAATGGGGGAGAGGCAGGCTGTCCCTGTGGCTATGCCCTTGTTTTGCAAAGGTTCACCAGAAAGGCCAAAATAATGAGTCAGTCTGCATTATTATGGTCTTTTTTTCACCTCCACAAAAAGGGTGGAGCCATGGTAACAGCCTCTCAGTTTCTGTATTTGGGCTGAGTGTGTGTCCTTCTGCAGAAGTTCTCCAGGAGGCAAAGTCCACTGAGAAATGAACAAAGACAGAAGAACAAGACAAGTGAAGAGAAGAAGCAGAGCTACAGGAAAGGAGACGGGGTCTAGTCAGCATATGGTTTTGGAGTGTGTATGTGGTAGCATATGATGGTTGGATGAGCCTAGGATTAATGGCTCTTTGGAGAAGAGGGGGGCAGGGGGAAAAAAAAGTTAACTTTTAAGTTTTAATCATCTGAGATTTTAATTACCCAGATATAGATTGGAATAGTGGAACTACTTCCACCAAGGGCAGCATGTTTCTGAACCTACTTAATGACCAATTTATGTCACAATTAGTAGAGACCCCAACCAGAATGGATGCCTGTCCAGATCTGGTAATAACAAACAATGAGGAACTTACCTCAAACACTTGGGGAATAGTGACCATAACTTAGTTTCATTTGAGATTAATTCCAAAAAGCAAATGGGTAACTACACTACAAAACAATCCGTTTCAGAAGGGAAAAAATTGACGGACTAAGGTCAACTATGGACTGTATAGACTGGGATGGATTGGTCTCTGGACTACACACAGAGGACAAATTGAATACCTTTAAGCACACAGTACTAAATTACACATTCCAATATATACCTATGGGAAACATACAAAAGAAGCAAATCAAAACCAATGTGGTTTACGATAAAAGTAAAACAGGAAATAAGAAGAAATAAATGGCATTCAAGTAGGGCTGCAATTAACGATTATTTTAATAATCGATTAGTTGGCCGATTATTTTTTCGATTTATTGGATAAAAAAATGCAATTTTTTAAAATAATGTAATAAAAAAAACGTACAATTTACACTTTCATCTCTTTATTGCAATGGCCTCTCTCTATTCACCTTCTTATTTTACTGACATAATAATAAAAGCTACAAGAACCCAAACACGGTGTTTCTCAAACTAGTTATTAGTAAATATTAATTCATATGTTAACTATTTTTCATATTTAATAAAAACTATGAGAAAAAAGCCTTGTTTAAATTTTTTTTATTTACCAAACTGCCCCCGGTTATGCACATCAGACCCCCAGCTTGCCACTCTGCCCCCATATATGCCTTATACCTCTTATATGCCAGATTCCACTGTGCCCCCTGATATGCCA